>CANSZD010003990.1:1162500-1443429 GCA_947648045.1 Beta corolliflora
CTGGACTTTCCCCTGGGCGTCTGGGAAGTGGATGAATCTTACCTTGTTCAACCAATTTGCGAAAGATATCGACTTGGGATTGCGGTCGCGGATGTGACAACACCTTTCTTGCAGGTACTTCTTTGTGGGTTGGATTAATGATGCCTCGATCAATCAGGCTTTGCAGTTTGTAGTAGAGGTCATGGCATCGATCAGTTTCATGCCCAAATTGACGACAATAAACGCAGAGTTTGCTCATGTCTATTCCAGGAAGGGGTAAACAGTGCACATGCGCTGGAACTTGAAGTATACCTTGCCTCCGAAGACGATCATACACCATACTCAATGGTTCATCCATCTTAGCATAAACCCTTGGATTTGTATTGGGAATTTCAAAATCTTCCCGAGGTCGTTTTTCTTGCAATTTCAGAGCATTGATGTCAAAACCATGTTATTCCATGTGGCTGAGGGAGGTGTATTTGATAGTAATCATGTGACGATAATAGAAATCGTTCAGGTTCCGCAGCAATATGAGCATGAATTCCTGATCAGTAATAGGGAAACGAAGTTGTGTGCGGATATGAGTGTTTCTCGAACAAAAGTGCGAGAAGGTTTCTAAGGCACTCTGACGCAAAGTGACTAACTTCAGCTTCTTGACATCAGTCTGTTTATGCTCGAAAGCCCAATTAACAAAGGCTTGGCTAGCATTTTCCCAACTAGCCCTATCTACACAATCTGAAAAATAGTACCAGTCTAGAGCTGGTCCTTCTAAACTCTTGTCAAACGGCATGGGGTAATCTTCCTCTGGTATGCCCCACGGATGCAAGGCATTCACAAATCCCACTAAGTGGACAAAAGGATCACCGTTCCCATCAAATTTTCTGGATTCGGTGTGAACTTCTCGGATAGGACCCACTACATTAAAGTCCAGATCAAAATCATCTATCCTAGATCTCTTCTTCGAGTCATTATCATCATCTTGAGGATTGCCGACACAGGATTCTTCCGGTGCTCCAGATGACGTATTATGTGTGTCGATGCTTGGAGATCCTACCTCTTCCTCGTCATCCTCACTATATTCTGGTTCCGTTTCTTCATCACTTTCATCTGGTGTGGCTGCTGGAACCTCATTCATCCATGAATTTTCGAGTCTTTGCTAGAATACAGTGGATAGTATAACCATCCAACCTAGTGCCCTCCACTTCGTTCAGATACAATACCGATTTTCCGGCGTTGGAGATGGTCATAATTTCTGGATCACCAGAAATTGTCACAACACCCATGATCAATGAGAAGCTTTACCTTCTGATGTAGAGTAGAGGCTACTGCCCTATTTTCATGTAGCCATGGTCTTCCTAATAAGAAGTTGAAACAGGCTTGTATGTCAATGACCATGAATTCCACCGTCCTTGCCACGGGACCACATTCAATGAGGAGGCTGATCAAACCCAATACTTCTCTCTTAGCATTATCATATGCTCTGACCACCTGGTTGGATGGTACCAGATCCCAAGCCTTGTTAGCACACGCAGAGGGCAAACATTGATTGCGGAGCCATTATCGATCAACACCCTAGGTATCTCCCATCCATTACAGCGTATAGTGATGTGTAATGAATTGTTGTGATTGATATTGTCAGGAAGATCATTGTCTGTGAACATGAGAGTTCGATCTACCCCATGAATGAGCCCCACCATCTGGGCAGGTGTTATAGAAGAGCTTACAGAGGCTTCATTAAGATGTTTTAAAACAGCTGCCTTATGAGGCTGGGAATGCATTAACAATTTCCAGATGGAAACATTAGCATTTACTTCTTTCATGCGCTTGATAGCATCATCTTCCTTGTTACTTTCCTCTATCATTGGCTCTTTGCCCTTTTCCTTCCTTCTCAATACCTCCAAAGGATTTTCGTCCTCCAAATGGGATGGTTTAAAGTGGTGGCCTGCTCTAGTCAAATGAGAGATATCCATATACTCCTCATCACTAAGATCATCGAGGCAGATGGGGTGCCGGTATGTATTTGGAGTGGTGGAATGTCCTCCAGTGTTTTCTCCACAATTGTTAAGACCGAAGTGGCATCTTCATCAGCATCAGAGTCCAAAATAAAGAAGGCACCATCATAATCCAAAGTTCCACACATGTCAGAGAATGGATCCTTGTTGAGAGTGAAGCTGGGGTCTTTACAAGGCATCATTATGACTTTTTCTTGAGTGGAATAGTCATAGACCAGGTACTTGTAACCTACGGCTATCGGCATTTCATACATTTGAGGAACTGTCTTGCGGATTAACTAAACTGGATCACATCTGTCCAAAGCAGCAGAGATGGCGTTAATGGCGAATGAGGGTTTATGATTAGGAAGGGAGTTTTTTGTGATATTAGGCTGAGAGTCATTTGGTTTATTGGAGATGGATCCCAGAGAAAGTTTTCCATCATCCACAAGGTTTTGAATTTGATGCTTTAGAGCCGTGCAGTTTTCAGTATTATGCCCCGGGCTTTGATGGTATTCACAGTTTTGATTTGGGTCATAACCAGGGTAAGGATTTTTTAGGAGGTGGACGCGGATTCAAGGGTTGAATGAGATTGGCCTTTTTTAACTTGGAGAAAGCTTAGGAATAAGTCATGTTCAAAGGAGTAAAGTTCCTTTGTGGTCGCAACTGGAATGCAGACGATGCACCAATGGCATGGATCGCATTAGTTGTCTTAGGAGCGGCTGAATCATTGTTTGGGGCTCTTTTGTTATTTCCAAATTTTGCATTATAATTAGCGCCGCCAATAGGTTCATCCTTCTTGATGTCTCCCCTTTTCACAGCATCCTCAACTAAAGTTCCCGTAGCAATCAAAGCTTTGAAAGTCGAGAAATATTGGTATGCCATATGCTTCTGATAGACAGGAAGAAGGTTTTTCACAACCATTTGCAGCTGTTCCTGCTCATTAGGCCTACTCATCATTTTGGAAGCCTTATTTCTCCATCGAGTGATGAATGAAGAAAATGTCTCATTAAGGTTTTGAGAAGTGGTCTCCAGATCCCTTCTAGTAACATCAATTTCTTCATTATACTTGTATTGGTTTGAGAACTCTCTGACTATGTCAGCCCAAGTGGATTTCTTTGTATTTTCAAGGTTGAGGAACCAATGTGCTGCAGCACCATCAAAATATTGTTGAAATAGTTGGGCCATCAAGGATTCTTCCACTCCCCATGGACTCATTGCCCTTACATACATTTTCAGGAAATTGGTGGGGCTACCGGTCCCATCAAACCTTGTGAGATTAGGCATTTTGAAACCATGGGGTAATCGTGCCATCGGGAAAAGAGTTAATCCATGAATATCCATCCATGGTTCAGCCTTAGTCATGCCTTTTAAGACTTCATTAAGCTTGACTACTTCTTCCTCGAGTTTAGTGGGAATTTCTCTCTCATTGTTCAGAGGCTCAAGATGAAAGGGCGAAGCTACTTCCGACTCCGGAGGAGGAGGAGGAGGAGGAGGCATCTTGACGCTTTGACGCATTATGCCCAACACAGTTTGCTCAATATTATCCTGTCGGTCAAGCATGGCCTGGACAAGTCCTCGGAGCTCAATCATTGGATCAGGTGGAGGGGTAGAGTTTTGTTGGTGCTCATTGTTCGGAATTTCATACATATTTTTGAGACGTGTAGCAGAGAATACAGCTGGTGTAGACAAGGATGACAGTATTGCTGACAGAGAACGTTCACTGTGGTCATAACTTCGGCGAATTAGCCTAGATCCTGAGCGGGCCCAGGCAGAGTATCTGTGAAATGAGATGAAAAGTTAACACAGAAGTTTGTCCAGACTTTGTTTCTTCTTTTTTTTTTTTTGCAAGGAATGAAAGAAATGATATCTTTGAAAATTTCCTCTTTTTTTTTTACCCCAATTTCAGTTATCATTTATTAAAAGGTGTAAAACCTTGACTTTTTCATTTGTTTTGAGATTTTTCATTAGATTTCTTTGACTTGTTATTCTTTTTTAGACTTGGACTTTTATTTACATTTTAAACTTCCACTTTTTATACTCATTTTTTCGGGATAATACACAAACATTTTCCAAAATCAATTTGATGATATCCTTCCATTTCCTGCTGCTATAGAAATAAGAGAAAAGAGGTATAACGAGGCATGTGTCCTCATTTTGGCAAATTATAATGCCCCATATATCGTTCTTCTTTGTAGTGATCTGCATCTATTGATTGATTCTAAGTGCTGAAACCACAAAAGAAAATATTAAATGCAAAAGGGGCCGCACCCGAAGGTTGCCAACGTATCTCCATAAGTGTATTTGGATTTGGGGAAGTTTTTTTTTTTTTTTTGTGATGATGATTTTTTTTTTAATGGAGAATCAGGCCCAACGTAGTTCTGATATATGAAATGAAATTTAACATAATTTTTTCCTTTTTTTTGTTTTTTTTTTGCAGCTGCACTCTTAAAATGAGTTGCCTACGTACCCCTTTTAGTACATTACATAGTAGAGAAACTAAGATAGATGCATACAACGTTAGATTTTTTGTTTTTTTTAGGGGATCAAGCCGCACGTAGCTCTACCTACAAAATACAATATAAAAGCGATTAAATGAATCAGGTACATCCTAAACTTTCAGGCTTCAGTTTGCCGGGCGCCAAGCCATATGTTCTCCTGTTTGAAGGCGTATGTCCCACCTTTCTTTCTTCTTCTTGACATATAAGGGGTTGTCTTCTCGGCTGAGGAGCCATGATGCCCATGCCTTGCACACCAGCATGCAAGAGGCTCTTGTTTCATAATCAACTTCATCAAGGAATATATAGGGTTCCATGATAGATTGGATGGCGGCAACTTTGTGTGCTGGACTTTCTTCTCCCTCACACTGAACGACCCATGTGTCTTTGTATAGCTAATGAAACTTCTCTTCAATTCTATTAACTTCTCTCATATCCGGTACCCAATTTGGTTCACCAAGATCCTCCTCGGGAATAGGCTAGTGGAAATAGGATTTTACCAGTTTGAGGGGCGGCATATTTGGTGTAATTCCTACGGAATCCTTGTCGTTCTGTTCGTGATTTAAATGACACACATGAGATATGTGAGATTTTTGCATTACTGCTCCCATGGCTATATCGCCTGTAATAGTGATTACTTCGTGCGGAGTTACCATTTTTACTTTTTGGTGCAACGTCGAAATGATAGCATGGTTTTCGTGGAGCCACGGTCGTCCCAACAACATTGTGAAAGGAGCTTCGCAATCGATGATCATAAAGTCCACCTTTCGTATGACAGCTCCGGTACGCAAGATCATAGTTGTTGACCCCATAATTTCCCGCTTGGAACCATCATATGCAACCATGGTCCCTATGGAGGTTTCTTCTTGAGGAGGGGAATACCCAACCATTTAAGGGTACTGAGGAGACAAAGATTGGTAGAAGCTCCGTTGTCGACCATTACACCTTTGATATGTCTGGCACTGTGATCAACAACAATGTACAAAGCACTATTATGAACTGAGTTATCGGGGAGATCCTTATCAAAGAAGGTTATGGTAGAGGTGGTTTCAGCCTGATCTGTGTTGAGAGGTCCTATTGGCATATTCGAAGCACAACAGATGTCGGCATAAGCTATGAGTTGATCAATTGTCATTGGGATAGTGTAAATGGCTTCTGAATTGGATCCTTGGGGTACTGAAGGAACATTACTCCCTAGCATGCAGGGGTTGAGGGGAACATCCTGAGGACCTGTTTCATCCTCTACCGTGGGCGGTGCAGGGGTGATACTTCTTGGTCGCGTAGGATTCCCATGGATGGTTATTGTTCCCGAGGTTGTTGGGCATTTGAGTTTTTGGTGTGCATGAGAGGCAACAGCTTTGTTCGCATGGAGCCATGGTCGCCCCAACAACAAAGAGAATGAGGTTAAAGCTTCGACAACTATGAAATCTGCATCACAAATCCAGTCTTTATATCTCAATTGAAGATTGATCGTTCCAATAGTCCTCCCTGAAGAATTGTCATATGCTCCCAATACTCTATCAGTAGGGCTTAATAACGTGTTGTTATACCCTAACTCATAAAGTGTTCCTTTGGGGCAAACATTAAGTGCCGATCCATCATCTATTAGTACATTAGTCATTTCTCGCCCATTGCATTTCAAAGTGATGTATAAAGCTTGATGAGGATCCAGTTCCTTGGGAAGATCAGCCTTAGTGAAGGACACAATTAGGGGCACCCATGATGGAGGAATGGGAATTTTTCCATCTTCTATTAGCTGGTGGATGGCATACCGAAGGTCAACACACCGGACCGTTTCGTGTCCATACTGATGGCAAAAGTTGCAGTATAATCCCATGTTTACCCCTGGCAGTGGCAAAGTGTAACAATAATGCTTCGCTTCTAGGAGACCCTGTCTTTTTAGACGATTGTACATGGTTCCCAAAGATTCTTCCGTGTCTGCATAGATTTGTTTAATAGACCTCCAACGACCTTTGCCCTTTGCTGAAGCTTTAGTCTGAATTTGCTTTCCGGAATCAGACATTGTGAAATGATGCAAGTTTTAGTTTTCCCCTTTTTTTTTATGTGAAGTACCTGAAATGTACACACTAAACAATGTTAGTCAATGACTAATGAATTTTTCTTTATATTTTTTTTTAGCAGGAAATGGAAAAATCCCTTTTTTTCGAAAACAATTATCCCTTTTGACACAATTTTTTCTCTTTTTTAGACTAGACTTCTCGTGTTTTAGACTACATGTTTTAATTACATTCTAATTCCTAAACATGACACGTTTTGAACTCGTGATTATGACTCTTTTTCATTTTTTATTTTTCATTATTTTTTTTTCATTTGGGATCATATTTTCAAAATATGACTTTTTTTTGCTGAAATATCGACCGACTGAAAACGGGCTGAGAAATTTTTTTTTTTTTTTTTTTTTAAAGTTTTTCACGTTATTCAATAACTGAAATAAATAAAGGACATTATTTGTGCATTGATCCTTGTGTCCTAAAAGTCAACTAAAGGGTGATTCATTTAAGGAGAGATTATGTTAAAGTTACATCGAGTCACTTCCATTGTGTCCATCGAGGGTGGACGCTTCTGACAGAGCCGGTCGCAATAGCACGCGGATGCAGGTTTTACGCCCTTAATTCATTAATTTGTCATTCTAAAATTCTGACCCTTGCCAATAGACAAAGGTATCAAACCTAATAAGAAAATGGTTAAAAAGAGTGCACGTGTATGGATCGATAAACTACCAAGCACACGTAATTTTCACATAAGCATGCTATATACAAAAATTAAATTCTGAATAGCCATGATTATCTTTTTTTTTAATTATATATATATATGGAAAATAACGCATTGTTCAGGTTTAAATCTCATATACTTCAAGTGGAAGTAAAGTCTCCAGTGAAGTCGCCAGCCTGTGGTATCCGATTTTTCACTGTCTTAATTAACGGTCTGAATCCCACGAAAGTCTCTCATTGGACTTTGAGTTTTAGAAAACTTGGAAGTCGCCACCCTATTAATATCTGAATAGGGACAGATTTATTTAATAAATCGTTCTAAAATCAATTTCAAGAAAAATCATTTAAAACGATAATGACTTCATATGGATAAGGCTTTTTGAAAATTGGTCTTTCATACCATGAGATAGGGTTCGGGGTTTAGGTTAAGAGGTGCGAACTTCTGGAACTCGTCTCCTCTTCCGTTCTAAAGAACGGGCTCTTACTAAATTCGTTATTTTCCATTTTAAAGTAATCATGGCTATTAAAAAGAAAGAAAATCACATAATTTGCACATATACACATTAACCATTGTTTTATTTAGGACCAATATATCATTTGTACATGGTAGGTTTGAGCACTGAAGTTGCACTACGTACCAATCATTGCGGGATTGGAATCCACTCATGGATCAAAACCGTCGTAGTTCGAGCATATGTCTCACCCTAAATGGCCAATTCCACTGGGGAAAGAAGAGGAGGGAATGGATTATGAATAACTCTCCTTTAGAATTAAACAAATCTATTTAAAATGAGGTAATCACTCTAATTAGTGATTAAAATAGGGTTATGATAATCACTTTAATTAGTGATTAAATATGAAAGATTAAGATAACCACCTCAATTAGTGAAAGATTAAGATAACCACCTTGATTAGTGATTAACAATGAAGGTTAAGAAGAAATTACCCTAATTGATGATTATTCAAGATTTAAGATAATCACTCTAATTAGTGATTAAATGAGAAAAATAATTGTCCTAATTAACGATCATTACGGTTTAAGATAATCACTCTAATTAGTGATTAAATGGAAAGAATAATCGTCCTAATTAACGATTATTAAGGTTTAAGATAATCACTCTAATTAGTGATTAAATGAGAAGAATAATCGTCCTAATTAACGATTATTAGGATTTGAGATAATCACTCTAAT
The DNA here is from genome assembly GCA_947648045.1 of Beta corolliflora. Lineage (NCBI taxonomy): Eukaryota > Viridiplantae > Streptophyta > Magnoliopsida > Caryophyllales > Amaranthaceae > Beta > Beta corolliflora. Next base: position 1,170,893 of record CANSZD010003990.1, read on the forward strand.
TAGTGATTAAATAATGATTGGAGATAATCACCCTAATTAGTGATTAAAAGAAGTTTGAGTTAACCGCTCTATTTAGCGATTAATCGAGGATTGAAATAACCACCTTAATAGTGATCACATTTATGATTTTCGAGAAGTCTTAGAAGGTTTGCTTCCTAATTGAAGGCTTTTGAGAAATAATCTTTATTGAAGATTATAAAGTCATTTGGAGAGAAATGATCAATTTGAGATCGAATTTGGAAATTTGTGTTTGGCTTAATTGAAATTTGGCCATTTAAAGCGAGACACGTGAAACGGCCTAAAATCAATTCGGAGATCATAATTACCAATCAAATTATGTCAAATTATATGATTAATCCATTTGAATATGGAGAACACATTTTTTTAAAATGTAAGATGGATCATCATACAATTTAACTTAGTTAGATTTGCAATTTTTCCTATTAATTGAGATTGGGTCATTTGATTCATATACTATGATATATTGGCCCAACATGCAATATTTGTAACATTGGTTGCTCATTTTATTAAAAAGAGTTGTGGAATTATTTATGAACATTATGCATAAACATCTCCATGTTTTTTTTTATTAATTGAGTGATGCAATAACTATTTACAAAGAAACTATTATTACAACAATATGTACAAAATCTATGATCTATACAAATCTTCAATCTTGATCGTCACCATGATGCTCCTTGATCTTCACCTCCTTGAATGGGCTTTGGAATTCATGTTTATTTGTGAATTTGTGAAAGTTAAAGATTAATTAACTTCTTCGATTTTGTTTTTTTTTGACAATTTTTATTGATTTTTATTTACGTGATGAAATGAGTCATTTTAAGAGAAACTTAAAAACTTCATGATTTTTTATTAACATTTTCGTATGAAGAAAATAGTTTTTTAATGAAAGTTGAGTTAATTACTTTATTTCATTTTCCAGATTGCACTTTTGTTCTTGCACTGATTTACAAAAACCATAAATTTCTGTATAAAGCGTTAAATTGAGAATGTGATACATCTATAGATAGATCAGTGAGTTCTTTATGTTGTGTCAACATTTCACAAGTTTTTAGTGACAATTTGAATTATGGTGAATTTTATGTCAAAACTGGTGAAAACAGGACCTTTATTAAATTTGTTCTTTGAAATCTAACTTATTGAACTTATTTTGAAGTGAAATTTGGTATGAACATTCTAGACATTTTTAAAGACTAGACTAAAAATGTTTACTTGAATTGGATACTTTTAAGACCTTTTTTAGTTATTTCCTTAACTGAAAGGAAAATCAAATTTCTGGAATTTAGTGATTTACATGAATGGTTTTGTAAAAATAATGTAAAATTATATAAAATTCATATGAATATGATTTTTATATTTTTGAAAAGCTACTGATGTTTTCTTTAAACTTGATGTTTTTGGTTTTATCTAAGTGATTTTATTTTAAACTTTACTGACAGAACAATCCTAGGTGGTACTGGACAAAATCAGTTTTGCACAACAAAGTTGTATGATTTTTAATTATTTACACAAAATTCTTTTTTTAGAAATTCCAAATCCCAATTGCTGGAAACATCTTGCAATTCATAGGGAAAATATTAAATCCTACAAACTATTCTGATAACATAGACGAAAAATGGAATGAAATACGAAATTAAAACTGATTATAATTATAGCATCACATTTGCTTTTTTTTTTAGGAAAAATTATTTTAAATAAGTCAACTTTTGCGTGGTCTTCCAATTTTAAGTCTAACTTTTAATTATCTCTGATTGAGTTAGGCTTGTAGGGCTATTTTCTTCTATTGAGTTTTAACCTGTTTGTGACCTATTTAGTAGGTTACATGTGCCACGTGTCGCCATATGATTGGTTTGCTATTTTTTTTTTGTTTTATTTTCTCTCTACTCCCCTCCTCCTCCTGGTCATCTTTCTCTTCCCTCCCTTAGGACCACCCCACACCCACCCCCCTACCCCTCCCCTCCCCTTCCTTTGCACCCCACCCCCACCAGCATCCCCCCCACCCCACTCCTCCCCTCCCCCCCTGTTGTGTTTCCACCAAGACACCCCACCCCCAACCCCACCCCCCCCCCCCACCTCCCCCACCAGCACTCCCTCCCCACGCAGCCCCCTCCCCCTCCCCCCACGCAGCCCCCCCACGCCTCCCCCTCCCTCACTCTCGTCGGCGCACTCGTCCCTGTCATCCTCCTCCTCATTCTCGCCGGCGGCCCGCAGCCGTAGTCCTTCAAATCGGCGCGGCGGCTTCTCCGATTCTCCGTTTGAGAATGATTTCCCCGGCCCACCTCGGCCTATGCCGCCTCCTCCGTTTCTTTTCGGGGCGAAACGAGGGTGGGAGAGGGGGAGGCGTAGGATTCGACTCGAAGGGGTGGGGGAGGAGGAGGCGCGGTCGAATGGGTGGGGGAGGGGGAGCGATTTTTCGACGGGGGAGGGGGGGGAGGCGCGGGATTCGAAGGGGGACGGGGAGGGAGAGCGATTTTTTCCGGCTAGGGAGGGGGAGGGGGGGAAGGGGGAGGCGCGGGATTCGAAGGGGGACGGGGAGGGGGGTGGTGGGGTTGGTGTTGTTGTGGGGGGGGTTTTGGGTGGGTTAATCGATGGTTTTGAGTTTTTAGGTGGGTTAATGGGTGGGTTTTCAGTTTTGGGTGGGTTAATGGGTGGGTTATCACTTTTTGGGTGGGTTAATTGGTAAACTTTTTTATTTACCAATTTATCAGGTTACCGGTCATTTATCCTAATTAAAGTTAATGGTGCTATAAAGTTGACTTGACTAGGAATAATCAAAAGTTAGACTTGAAATTGGAAGACCACGCAAAGGTTGACTTAATTAAAACAATTTTTTCTTTTTTTATGGAGATATTTATGCACAACTTGTCTTGAATTTTTTTATGAGAATATTTTTGGTGATGAATAACAACTTGATTAAGGAAAATAACATAATCACATTGTTTCCTAAGAGTCACCCCATTAGAGGTGACTATTCTAGGTGGGGTGATTTAAGGTTGGGAACCTATTAGGACTTCCACATACCCAAATCACTCCAAAGATTAAAAAAATGATAAGAAGAAACAAAGAGAGAGTTAGTAGATGATCAAAAAGATAATCAAAATTAACAAGAGTTTCAACTTTACCTTGCTAGCTCAATGATGCACTTCCTTTTTTGCCAATTTTTCTACCTTTTTTTGTGATATTCTTAATTTCTAAGTGAGTTTCTAAATCCTCTTAATTATTAACTTAAAATCTTTTTGTGTTTTTTCCTTTTGATGAACTTCTTTTACTTACTTATTAAGACTTTTGCTTAGATGGAAAGATTAAGGAGGAGAAGAGTAGTAGAGAAGATGAGAGTGAAGTTGAATTGTGTTTTTTTCATCTTGGTTTTGCAGTGAAACGGGGAGGGTATTTATAGAGAAATGAGGAATGTGAACTAGGGTTTCAAAGAGGGAGAAAATCAGATTTTTCATCCAAAAAATCTAATTTTCTTCATCCTTAATCACCTTAATGACATCACTCTAATGATCTCACCCTAATGACATCATCAAATCTCTTTGGAAACACAAATATTCTTATTCTTTTTAGATTTGCTCATTAATGAGGCAAGATCAGATTTTCAGAAAATATTCTTCCTAAAACATCCTAATATGTAAAAAAAATTACATTGAAAATCGTGCAAACGAAACTGACCAGGATGATGCGCCTAGCGCAGGAAGCTGCGCTAGGCACATCACCTTGCGCTAGGCGCAAGGCTCTGCGTCTGGCGCAGAGCATGCTTGTGCGCTAGGCGCACAATCATGCACTAGGCGCATGATTGTGTGCTTGGCGCACAGTTGATTCTTCCGGAAAAAAAAAAAACCGGATTTCCCCCTCTTACACATGGGATTTGATTCTTATTCTCACATCTTTTCATGATTCTTATTCTCTAACTAATGGATAATGGATAAAGAATATATTCTTATTCTTTATCCAATGAAAAATGACTTGATCATCAAGGAAACTGATTAATGCCGGTTTTGGGATACGACTAAAATCCCGACGCCTAATCGCGACTCGCTTTTCATTTTTCCGAAAAACTAGCTTAAGACAATTAATGAAAACTCGTCAAATTAATATAGACAAGCATGATTATACTACGAATCATTTTATTAAAACGGTGGTTGTAGTTATTGACTACGACTCGCGAAAATTATACTTCTAAGCCGAAATTGTATGACTAATACGCAAAAATGGAAAATCGTGCGACAGAATGAAACTCGCACTCCGGGGCGCGCGCTCCACGATGCATGACGATTTTGTTATTTTTATTTTTCAAAACCTTTATTTATCCGAAAAGGGGTTCAAAATTTGGTGTCTACACAGTGTGCACACAATCACCCCAAAAATGTAATGGCAAACCAGCTTGAAACCTCAGAGCTCGAGCCATCTCTAATATGTTTCTATGCCTTCTCTCTACCCTAGCATTTTGCTGGGGTTTGTCAAAGCAGGAGGTCTGATGGACTATTCCAAGTTTGGTAAAGAAGGGTTTACATTTTTTATCATCAAACTCCAAGGCATTGTCAGACCTTAGAGTCTTCACTTGCCTTTCAAAGTGAACTTTTGACATGTTTACAAAAGTCTCAATAGCATCAAATGCATCTGATTTTTGTTTCAGTAGATGTACCCAGGTAACTCTACTGTAGTCATCAACCACAGTTAAAAAATATATGTGTCCTCCTCTAGTGGAAGCTCTATATATCCCCCAAGTATCGATGTGAACAAGATCAAAGGCATGTTTTGCTCTGGATTGGCTTACAGGGTAAAGTAATTTTTTGAATTTGGCTAGGGGAAAAGTCAAACATACTTCTGAATCTGAGTGTTTTCCAATGTGAATCTCACTAATTTATTCAATTTTAGACATAGGAGCATGTCCTATTCTATGATGCCACATAGTAGGTACACTCAAGGCAGGTACTTGAGTCAAGTTTGTAGGTACATTTGTGCAAGAAATAGTTGTTGTCAATGCTTTCTTAGGAGGACAATTAATAGTGTTATGTGTGGATGGAAATTTTGTGGTGTGTTTTAGGTTGGCTAAGGTTGTTGTCAAGGGTTCATTCAACAAATAGTATAGTCCATTCACTGCTTTCCCTACTCCTTTCACAGCATGAGTGGTAGAGTCTTGGATCAAACAGTAATGTTGGTGAAATGACACCTTGCAATTGGAATCTTGGGTGAGTTTGGTTACTGATATTAGGTTGTGTTTGAAGGAAGGAATATGAAGAACTTTGGTGAGATAAAGGTCATTTTAAAGTTTTATTTCACCAATGTGAGTGATGGATGAGGTTTGACCAGTGGGTAGATTTATTTTGGGCTCATGTTTACACACAGTAGAGTTCATCATAAGATTAAAATTACCACACATATGATCTGAGGCACCAGAATCTATAATCCAATCATTAACAGTAGCATTAGCTAGGTGACAGAACACCATACCTGCATATGAAAGATCCATTTCATCATCCGTATCTAGTGGTTGGACCTTGGATGGTCCTGGCAACATGCTGAGAAGCTGCTCCAATTGCTGCTAAGTAATGACTGGGGAAGATGCCACACTTCCCTCACTTTGAGAGCTAGTTGTAACATTGGCAGCTACCTTTTGACTCCCAGATGGCTTATTCTTATTCCATCTGTGTGTTTTGATCGTTACTCTTCCATTTTGGCTTGTGAAATTGCTGAGACTGTTGAAATCTGTTGTTTCTAGGATGACCAGGTGGATATCCTACTATTGTCCAGCATTTTTCCCTCACATGCCCAGTTTTGTTGCAAGCTGTGCACATTTGCATTCCCCCTGTGCCCTTGCTGAACATAGCCAGGCTCTCCATTTCTTCTCTCACACCATTGAGCACTTCTCTTTGTGATTCTTCTTGCTCAAGGTTAGCACAAGCACTTTCCACAGAAGGAAGGGGGCTCATCATGAGTAATTGGCTTCTCAAGGCACAATACTCTTCATCAAGTCCATTCAAGAACTGAAACAGTCTCAACTCTTCTCTTTGTTTTTCAAGGGCTTCAATGAAGGCAGAGACTTCCGTTGTCATGGTTGTTATAGGAGGAAGGGTATTTAGGGATTCCAGTTCTTCCCAACAAGCTCTCATAAGAGTATAATACTCACTAATGGGTTTGTTTTGTTGTTTTGTTTCATAAACTTGCTTGTTCAACTTATATTTTCTGGAACCATTTGTGAGAGAACCTTTTTTCCAACTGGTTCCAGATTGTGTAAGCACTGTGAACAAACATGATAGACTTCTTAATAGGATCAGACACAGATGATAGGATCCATGAGATAATCATGTTGTTACATGTTTCCCAAGCTTCTACTTTCACATTGTCACTAGAGTCTTTCTTCACAACTCCAGTAACAAAGCCTAATTTTCTCTTTGAGGCTAGTGCTATTTCCATGGACCTTTTCCAAGGTCTGTAGTTGGCAGTACCTTGAAGTTTTTCAATGGGAAGAAAATTGGTTCCATCTGATGGATGAAGGTAAAGGGGACTGGTAGTTTCAATTTTTGTAGTCATTTTTGTTTAGGTTTGTAAACGGGTGAAACTGATGTAATGAGGGATCAGTAAAGGAGGAATGTGTGATGAAATTTCGGGGTTTTAATGAACCAGGCTCTGATACCATAAAGACAAAGTCACACAAAAATACTAGGAGAATTTTCTCTCTCAATATGATCTCACTTCATTCATTCAGCTTGATTAGCAAGTAAAGCAGTACAAGGCATAAATAGTAAAATATATGATGTTCTAGTGACAGCTGTAGACTAGGAAGTTTCCTAGGAAGCTACAAAACACAACGGGCCATGGGCGCAGAATTAAATGCAGCAGTACACAGAGAGAATCAACCTAGGATCATGGGCTAGCAAATGATTACATCAGACTACTGGACCATTACATATTTTTCTAGAAATGGGCCTAGAGCTAAAAAGAGCTGCTCATTTCTCTTTAACTTATGTCGATACTTTTACATTTGCAATAGCTATATATACATGGTCATACAATGTACTTGTAATTGCAATGGATTTTACGCCTGAACCATAGTGGATCGGTGGACTCATAGCCACCCGCGGCTTTTACCTACCTTCATCGGGGTTTTCCGCATCATCATTTTGTGCGTCTCCTCTCCTTTTATATTCGCCCTTTTTCCGTTTTAGTCTAGTTATCGACGTCCCAACCAAAGATTGTCACTTAAGCGGTTTTTGGCATAAATAGTAGTTAATTTCAATTCCATACTCATAAGATTCTCGTTCTCATACAATTTCATTCCAATTGTATAAACCAGATGCTCATAAGAGTGGTGGACTTAAGACTGCACTTTATCCCATCTCAAATTGTCTTCCATTAAAAATGTCAAACTTTTTGACGTTGAAATCAACCCTAGAGGACTGATATCGAATCGGATTGTAGGATGCAGCTTTTGTTTCAACTTGAACAGCTATAATGTACCAAATAAACAATCAGTAACAAATGATACATTACCTCAATATAATAATACTATAGCTTACACATATCTCTATTATATAAGCCAATGGATGAGGTATGTTGTCCCCCATTGTAATGACTAGAACACCCTCTAATAATTTGAAACAATATTTTCTTTTTATAAAAAAAATAAAAAAAATGAGAATATATGCAATATGCCATATGGAATAAGTCAAAAATGGAATATGAAATCACCATTAATAACTTGAAAACTCGAGTAATCACATTGATGCTTGGGTTGATTTACTTGGGATTGATCGATGGCGTTTCACGGGTGTTTATGGTTTCCCGGAGGAGGAGCAAAAATTCAAAACGGGTCAATTGTTGATGCAACTTCAAGAAGATCAACATGAACCTTGGCTCTGTGGTGGAGACTTCAACTTGATGCTGCTATCAAGTGAAAAACAAGGTGGGAATGGTTTTCGAGTTGAGGAAGCGGAAGTGTTGCGGCAAGCTGCTAGTCATTGTCACTTTGAGGATTTGGGCTATATTGGTCATGATTTCACCTGGACCAATAATAGAGGAGGGGAGTATATTATTCAAGAGCGGTTGGACAGATTTTTTGCTACTCCTATGTGGCGACAGGCCTTCCCTGGATCTTTTGTTACTCATCTCTCCAAACGTAAGTGTGATCATCTGCCTATACTTTTGTGCTTGAAAGGCCCTGTTGATGTGCAAAAAAAGAAAAGAAAATGTAGATTATTCCAATTTGAAGAGATGTGGCTTAGGGATGAAACTTGTGCGGAAATAATTGGTAGTGCTTGGGAAAATGATGGGGACCTGTGTTCGAAAATAGCTCATACCTCACGCAACTTGAGTGCTTGGGGTAGGAGTAAATTTGGAGATTTTGTAAAGGAGATGAAGGATTGTCGTAACAGAATGGAGCAACTTATGGGAGAAAATCAACCTGAAGATATTATTGCTCAGATGAAGGCTCTTGATGACAGAATGGATGAGTTAGAAAATCGGGAGGAATTATTTTGGAAGCAAAGAAGTCGCCAAGAGTGGTTAAAAAATGGTGACAAAAACACCACTTTTTTTCACGCTAAGGCAAAACAAAGAGTAGCGAGAAATCAGATTAATAGCATCAAAGATAATGCAGGCAACGAGTATAAAGACGAAGATCATGTTACGGAGGTTATTGCTGCATTTTTCGAGGATCTTTTTTCAACAGGTGGCAATGTTGATACTACGCCTGTTGTTGAGCGAGTTGAAGCCCGCATTTCACCAGCTCAATATGCTCAGCTAGCAACCCCTTTCACGGGGGAGGAGGTCTATGTTGTTGTATATCAGATGCACCCCACGAAGGCACCTGGCCCCGATGGTAGGTCGGCTACATTCTTTCAAAGATTCTGGAGTGTGGTTGGTAAAGATGTGGTTGAAAAAGTTCTAGATGTTTTGCATAAAAATGGGGAAATTGGTTCTATAAATCAGACTCATATAGTGCTTATTCCTAAAAAGAAAAATTATGAGTCTCCTGTTGATTTTAGACCAATTAGTCTCTGTAATGTGTTGTATAAAATTGTGTCGAAAGTCTTAGCCAATAGATTAAAATTAATTCTTCCTAGTATTATACATGAGTCCCAGAGTGGTTTTGTTCCGGGAAGGTTAATTACTGATAATGTATTGGTGGCTTATGAGTGCTTTCATTATTTGAGGAAGAAAAAGAAAGGAAAAAAGGGCTTTCTTGGGCTAAAACTTGATATGAGTAAGGCCTATGACAGGGTGGAATAGGATTACCTAGAACAGATGATGCGGAGGTTTCACTTTCTGGGTTTGTATGTTGATAACATCATGAAATGTGTTAAATCTGCATCTTTTAGAGTCCTTGTCAATGGGCAACCTTCAAGAGAATTCAAGCCAAGTAGAGGGCTTAGACAAGGGGATCCCCTTTCCGTGTTCCTGTTCATCATGTGTGCGGAAGGACTTTCTGCTCTCTTGCGGGATTCTGAGAAACGTGGTGATATTCGTGGCATTAAAATTGGTAGACAAGTTGAGCCTATCTCCCATTTATTTTTTGCTGATGACAGTCTATTGTTTGTGAGAGCAAATGAAGATGAAGTTGAGAATGTGTTGGATATCCTTTCCACCTATGAATCTGTTTCAGGTCAAAAACTGAATATGGAAAAATCAGAGGTGTCTTTTACCCAAAACATAGAACTTGAAAAGAAAAATTCGCTTCAGATGAAGTTATCTTTTAAGGCTGTTGAAGGACATGACAAGTATCTAGGTCTTCCGACGTACATTGGGAGTTCTAAGAAACAAGTTTTCCAAGTTATTCAGGATCGTATCTGGAAAAAGTTGAAGGGGTGGAAAGAAAAATAATTATCACAAGCTGGAAGGGAGATTCTCATCAAATCAATTGCACAAGCAATACCTACATATGCAATGCAATGTTTTTCTATTCCTCTTAGCATCTTGCAAGAGATAGAAAAATTGTGTAGGCATTTCTTTTGGGGCCAAAAGGGAGAGGAAAGAAAGACATGTTGGGTGGCTTGGGAGAAGATGTACAACCCTAAGAAGGAAGGGGCATGGGATTTAGGAATATGCAAGCTTTTAACAAAGCCATGCTTGCAAAACAGGCGTGGAGGGTCTTGACTAATGAAGATTCGCTTATGACTCGAGTTCTAAAAAAGAAATATTTTCCAAATTGTTCTTTTTGGGAAGCAAAGATGTCATCTCAAATGAGCTTTACATGGCGCTCAATACTGGGAGCCAGAGAAGCAGTTGAGAAGGGGGCTAGGAAGATCATAGGCAATGGCACAAATATCAACATATGGGGTGACCCATGGGTTGCTAAACTCCCTAGCTTCAAAGTGGCGTCAACTCCGGGCGAAAATGTGAATGCTCCGCAAGTGGTGAGAGAGTTATGGGAGGGTAGAGATTGGAACAATAATCTCTTGAATGAGTTTTTCTCGCAAGGAGAAGTGGAAGCTATCAAGAGTATGGCGGTTCCGTTGTTCGATGAAGATGATATGTGGACTTGGCACTTTTCGAAGGATGGTCAGTTCACAGTTCGAAGTGCATATGGAAAGATAATGAAAGATGATGTGAGTGATAGAGCTACTTCATCCACCAACCAGGGAAGTTTCGACTGGGAGGTGATATGGAAGGCAAGTGTGCCTCCCAAAGTCCAGCATTTTGCGTGGCGCGCTGTTAAGGGGGGACTGGCAGTGAAAGAACAATTGGAAAAGCGTGGTATGGAGGTGGATCCGAGGTGTGCGTTGTGTGGGGAGCAGGTGGAAACTGTACTACATACCCTTGGGACGTGTGATGAAGCTAGGAGAGTGTGGCAACTGTCACCTTTAAGGCTGGAAGTGAACTTGAATGTCTTTAGCTCGTTTCGAGAATGGTGTATATCTCTTCGAAGCAAGTATAAAGATCTTGAGTGGTGGAGTATGTTTTGGAGTGTGAGTTGGAGCTTGTGGTTGAGGAGAAATGGATGGGTATTTGAAGGGAAGAAGAAGAATGTGGGTGAGTTGATTCATAGGGATGTGGGGATGGTGGGGGAGTACTTGAAAGTGAATGAAGGGGACAACATGGCCTCGAAAAAACATCACTTTAGCCAGCAGTGGGTAGCGCCTGAGGTTGGCTCTTACAAGATAAACTCGGACGGGGCAATATTCAAGGGGAAGGGAGTGGGTCTTGGTGGTGTCACAAGAGATAGCTCGGGTGATGTAGTGGCTGCAACTTGCCTTTTCATGGCGGGTAATTTTGATGTAGAGGTTGTGGAAGCCATGGCATTGCGACATGCATTGAAAATCTCAATGGAAGCGGGTTTTGGCAATTTTGTTCTTGAAACTGATAATCTCTTTGTCTATGCAAAGTTGAAGAAAGGAATTAATGACCCATCTGATCTTGGGAGCATACTAAAGGATATTCACAAATTGGCTTGTTCTTGTAGGAAAGTTTCTTTTGCTTTTGTTAAAAGGGAGGGGAATGGGGTTGCTCATGGGCTAGCTAAATTGAGCTTCAAATTTGATGGTATGCGTATGTGGTTGGAGGAGTACCCTCCTGAAGTTGCTGCAAATGTATTAGCAGATTTAACTGCAAGTTCTTCTTAATAAATTGATGTTTTTTCCTCTCAAAAAAAAAAAACTTGACAAAATAGATTGACACAGTGAATTCACGAAATTTATTAGAATCTTTAATTAAAAAAAGTTAGCGATATATCCTAACATAATATTTCGTATTTACAAAGTTCAAACAATATAGTTTATTAAAATTTACAATTGTTAAAGAACTATACTAAAGCCGTTGGCAATGAATTATTAAATCATGGATTAAATTTTTCAGTAACGGTATCGAACAGTTAAAAATCGGTCACCTTCAAATTAAAAAGATAATAACATCTACAAAAGAAACTCAATAATTTACATCACTACTAAAATAATAATTCTAGATTAAAAAATATGTCCATTCGTACATATAGCTACATAAGATTGTTGACGCACGCATCGTGTGCATATACGACTAGTATAAACATAAAGATTCCGCAGTGCTGGCAAAAATAACGAAGCATTTGTTCAAGCTATTAACAGTAAATCCGAAAAATAAGTCCTAAAGTACAATCTCATGTTCAATAAATATCTCTTCTATTTCTGTAACGTGGGCGTTGTTCTAAACCAGCTGAAATATGTATCCAAAACTTAGAGAACAAGAGCAGCAACGGAAACTGCCAGCAACATCATTCCTTGGGACAAGAAGTCGTGTTTGTGCGAGCATGCTGGGGAGACAATAAGCGAATCAAGGATAATAAGTACAGGAATAGACCATAGAGGTTAGATATGTAACTGATTTTGTCAGCATAAATGCAGCACTTGCAAACGATCACAAAACAAGAAAAGCCAATACCTTGATTGCTGCCTCTGCTATCAGCTACACTAGGAGTTGGAGTCGTCGATCTATTAGCCACTGAAAGTCCAAGATTTGGACAATCCCCTCCAATTGAACCTAAACAGATGAGTTGTGCAGAAAACTGCAAGTCAATGTTTATCTTATCTTTTTCTGTTGAGGTAGGGGAAATTTTATGTGGTAGACAGGTACAGCAGGGGAAAAAAGAAATTGAAAATGGTAGGTCTTACATTCTTTGAAACAGGGAAAGTCAGTATTATTGAAGAGATTGCTGTATCCCTCTTTGCATTGACATTTATATGTGAACTCTGTTGTTTTGTTGCACAAACCTCCACCGCAGTTGGCCCATCGGCAAGCTAACCAACCAAAGCAGAGTTTTAGCAAATAAGTACTGTTTTGCAATTACTATTAAACGTAAAGGGATTTTGAATTGTATGAAGCATTGTTGTAGTTACGTTCAAAGATTGAGGTATTTGATGGCATCATTTCCGGCGACTGAGGTGAGGGAGCATCTTCTGAGCAAGAAGAATTTAAAGTGCCTACAAAATCAAAAACATATTAAGAAGATGTGTACTCCCTCCGTCCTTAAATTAAATTTGCATTTCTAATTTAGGAATTATTCATAAGTAAGGAAAATCTTTCAATTTTTTTCCAATATCTAAGAAAAAACATAGTCATGTGGGGTCTTTTTTTATTCGTCTCATTATATACATTATGAAAATCAAACTTTTATAGTTTTTAGTATTTAATTATTTAAAGATATTTATGATACAAAACGTACATTGGCAAGGACAAATGGGAAGTCTATTAGGGAACGGAGGAAGTATATCGGAGGATTCTACATTGTTGTTTAGAGATGATGTTCCATTCAATTTTCTTGGAGTGTATGCACAAATTATGTTGTATGTTTAGTAGATAAGACAATTGCTAGAAGAGCAGTAGGTGATAGCCTAGTGATATTAGCATCATCTCAAAGGTCAGTCCAGTCCAGTCCAGTTCAGTTCAGTTTAGTTGTTTTATGCCGAAGAGAACAGACCCTAATCCTAGAGGTCCTAGGATAGAGTCTCACCTCTTCTAAAAAAGAACCCTAATTTCTCCCTTTCTTGCAACAGACTTCAACTTGCCTATCTAAACAAAGATAATTTCTAGAAAGAAATATATCAAGCAAAATCAATAAAACGAATAAAACAAATTTATCTTTGTCAGGGATTAAGACATCTGAAAGACCTTGACAATATTTTTCATGGATATTTGGGTTAGGCATGTAGTTTTACAACTTGGAGACAATGAATTCGCTTTCTTATCTCTTAAAGGTTTGAGATGATGTGCACAATCACAATTGTACATTAAACAACATGATAAAAAAAAATTGATTGTTTGGAGACAAAATTTGTTTTTCCCCAGGCCTTCTATGGTCTTTTATGTACAATTTTAACCAATAATATTTTTTGGGAAATTCCACATGGTACCACTGTACTTTCGACTTTTCCATTTGGTACCCAATTTTTTTTTGGATTCTATATAGTACCACTGTAGTTTGAACTTATTATCTACCATAACATTATGTTAAAGAAAACGTTAGTTTGGGGGTTAAATAGCGCTAGGGGTTTGTCTAATTTTGCGTAATTAAGGTTTTAGGAGTCATTTTTGTCATTAACGACCAAATTTAAAGTCCAATTTGGTAAAAAAAACAAGTAGGCATTTCTTGATGCGTAAAACGAGGTTCTAGTCGTTTTTCTCCAATTTCGACTTCATTTTGTGAATAAGAAAGATTGAAATACTTACAAATAATATTTAAAAACACTTCATGATTTTATGTAATATTATTGTTTCACTTATAACTGAGTGACTGACTAATATTAGTTGTTTGTTAATAGTCAAAAAAATTATGTAGCCCAACGCCACAAAGCCACCTGTATGCAAGTAACAAACCCACATGATTTTTCCCACCTATCCATATGACTATCAATCCCACCTACCGGCCCATATAACTATCCACCCCACATACTCATATGAATGATGAATTTCTCGTATTTTTTCATGTAATCCTCCACATTTTCATTTTCCCACCTACAACCTTACATTTTTCCTTCCCTCAAAAAATAAGAACGACTCGTCTCCTTATCTTCACTATCTTTTATATTCACTTAAAAAGATTGAGATTTAATCAGATCTAATGGTTATTTTCACAGTAAACACACATTAATAAGCTAATCCAGGTGTCAAAATTAACCCCATCAACGCTCCATTAATTTTTTAGGGTAATTTTGGTCTGTGTTCTTGTGGGTCTTTTTGTGTTTTCATTTCGATGTGGGTGGTAATGTTGAAGAACGTTCGTCGGAATGGGGTTAAAATTGGGGTTTATATGGTTCACGAATTAAATGGGGGGCCTCAAATTTGAAGGTAATTCTTTACATTTTATGTTCCTGATTTTTTCCCAAAAAATTTAATTATCAACTATAATTCTCAAAGACCCGGTTACATTATGTTTGAACTTTTATTTGTGAAGATGGGTTTCTAAAAAATTCATGGCTGAAGTTCAGAATTTGGAATTTGCAAAAATCTAGTTACAATCCTAGTCGGTTCTTGAATCATCCAGTTTTCAAGACTTCTTCTACTGCTTTTGCAAATTTTGTGTGCAAAGTAATTAAATTTAAGCATAATTTATTGGGTAAAAGACCTTTTGTTTCTGGGTTTTTAATTATTCATATAAAATGTCAGTTTTGTACTAATGGTTTATAAGATTACATTTATTTTTAAAAAAATTACTTTCGAAAAGTTATTTTTATACACTTTTTTTAATTATGAAATATTATTTTTTTTCAAAATTCAGATCCGGTTTTTTATATTTCATTCCACGAACTACCAAAAGAAAATACAATCGTTTTCATCGGTTTTCAATTTCACTATTTCTTTTGGCAAATTAATGTAATTTCTTTTTTAGTTTGATTTTCGTGTCATTGTTATTGTATTCGAAATTGATTTGTATTTTATATTGCTTTTTTTTTGTTACAAACATATGCTGATTTTTTAATAATTATTTTGAAATTTATACCATACAATACAAACTTAAATTATTCATGTATCATTTTTATTGTATTTTATTTTCTAAAACATGTAATTATCGATACTACAATTGAACATGCATTCAAACATAAGAGTTGCTAGTTTTTTTTTCAACTAATTTGAAATAACTTGCAAGATTAAAAAGAATTATGTACTTTTTTTAGAAGTTCGTAAATCGCCAATGGACAAATATGTGCTCTCCCCCTCGGAATCGTATGTTTTTCTTAGTTTGTAATTTGTATCGACGTTGTAGTGTATTGATAATTTTTCTGAGGATGTAATTGTAAATGATTCTTGAGAACGGAATATGTAATTGCTAATGGGTTATAGTTTGTAATTAAATTTTTTAGTTTTTGTAAAGTTTCCTCATCTGAGTGATTTATATAACGTGAATTATGCAATTCTATTGATTTCAGTTGACTTGTGATTGATTTATATAATTGTATTTCCGGCAGTAGTTTTTTTGAAGCCCCGCTTTGGTTGAAATCGGTTTTGTAATTTAGAAAGGGAAGGGGATAAAACCGTCTCTTCAAAAGAGGACACCATAGCTCCCCTTCCCTTATATAATAGAGATAAGCTTCAAATCATCCATCTGCATAATATTCTAGGAGAAAACAAAATTGTAACATGTTAAATGGGACAAAGAAAGAAAGAAAAGAAAACTGACAGTTGGGGATGACGCAAGGGAGGAACTTGAAATCAGATGAATTGGAAGAAAGTGTTTGCCTCCAACCAGGATCACATTCGCATTCATACTGGAAATCATTATCTTCAGACATCTTGCATTTGCCCTTTCCACATCCCACTCTATGGCAAAAATTACCTGTCAATAATAACTCAAATTAAAATTAAGAAAAATGACATAAAATAGTAAAAGAGTTATAGTAGTAGTGAATTATATATTCATAGAAAGTAAAAAACAAAGCCAAACCAATAACAGGTGCGAGAAGAGGAGACAAAAAATCAGGTTCAGTGGTGGCAAGAGGTGGTTGTAAGACAGTAATGATGAAAACTATGAATAGGGTGAGAATTAGAGCAGAATTTGAAGAAGCCATTTTTTGAGCAAAAAATCAGATTAAGAATGTTTTTACACAAGGTATAAGAAAATGATGCGGTAGAGGGGGTGGGGATGAGAGAGTAGGAAGTTTGGAAGAAGTTGTAGGTGGTAATTAATGGAGAGTTTGACGAAAAATATGGGTTGAAGTCACTATTGAAAGAAGCAAAGTGTGGGTTGAAGTACTGGGGCCGTTGGGAGTTGTTGTAGTCTTTTTTTCTCGAAGTAGACTTTAGTTCAGTTCGCAATTGACGAAATTTTTTAATCTCATCAAGTAGTAGTCCACTAGTCCATCCATCCCCTACATTTCTTTTTGTTTTTTTTTTCAATTAATAGAGTTAATCAAATAACCATCTCTTATAACTTTTTCTTTATTTAAGTATCTTTAAACTACCTAATGTTTATATTTCACTATCACTTTTTGAAAGAATATTTCACTACCACTTAACAACAGGGGTAGCGAAAAGATAATAAAGGTCCTGTGTAATTCCTAAAATTGAGCCCTTTATTAACAGTCCGAAAAAGAAACTAATTTTCTTTATTTTACTTGGTTTTTTTATTTTCAAAATATATTAAGCACAATATTCAGTTATAAACTAATCAAGTTGTAAAAGAAAGAGCACTTTAAAAAGATGTCAACCACCCAAAAAAACAAAGGATATCTTCAGGAAAAAAAGGAGAGATAAGATATCAAGGAGATTCAAAATTTGGTTAAATGACTACTCTAAAAGGATTCTATCAATTAAAACTACTAACGTAAAGTACTAAGTGCAGATAAAATAATAAAAAATTTATAAAATAAAAATTACCATTCTTCCACCTTTGTGTGATAATTATTGATGTTTCAAAAGATTTTTTCAATAGAAAAAGATATTGGTTTTTCCGTAATGAGAGAAAGAGAGAGAATTGGATTAGAGTGGACAATTAAATGGATGGAAACGTAGGAATGTAGGAGATAGGTTGAAAATTCTGGGAGATGAATATGGCTTTTTGGAAAAACTCAAAAGGTAATTAATTGTTTTGAAAAGGAATGGATAAATGAAAAGGCGTCTCTTGCTATTAAGTTTAAACTTATTTCATCAGGTTGTCGATCCCAGTCTCTTTTGTGCTCATCAGCATTTATGGCCCAAGTTCTAACCACTGGTCTAAAAGAAGTTTTCTGTTCTATGTTACGGAAATTAAAAACGTATTTATTTGGGGCCCCTATTTTCTCGGGACCCTTATCAGTCGCCCACTTTGCATAGCCTAAGAACCGCCCTTGCAAAACAGATTTTGTTAATTAATTCGTCAAGAGAGCCCCACCTTTTTCATATTTTCCATTCTTTCGGGTTCCCTACCACCTTTGTTCATGACATTCATGTTTTTTCTGATAAAGCTTTGAGGTTTCTCTTTGTAGTGACGTTTTGTCGTTGTCCAACATTTTGCCAATTCTTTATTTAGTTTTCTAAAACATGTGTGTGTGTCATATATATATATATATATATATATAGCCAATTCTAATATAATTCGCATATGATCTTCAAACCAATAAATTTTGGGTTAATTAGAAAGTTATAGTCCTATAGTATACTGATAGGGATAACACTCCTCCCTAGAACATCATCCTCGCATGAAAGAGGCTTTTAATGCAACACCACTAAATGCAGGTCCATCTAGCCAATGTACCATCATTTTTATTCCATGGAGGGGGCTCCACTGACATAATCTGAAAGCAAGGTCGATTGAGGTGGATGAAATCATGATTCAAATGTTAAAGAAGTAAAGAGGAAATAAAACAATTGGAACTAATGTCGTGAACAGGTGGTGGAGATGAATAAGGAATGGGGGAAATTATAAAGATGTGGCCAACATGACGGATTAATTGACAAAACAAGTTAAGTGGTAGCGAAATATACACGTTAGATCGTTTAAAGGTAATTAAATAAATTAAAACGTTATAAAAGGTAGTTTTGCAGATTTGGTAGATATGTTCAACCTTCAGTTCGCCAGATAGCAGACGCCTGGAAAAGCAAACAGCGACTTGTACCGAGTCGTCCAAAGATATGGCGAACCACTGAGAGACTACCTCAACAGATTCAACCGCTAGAAAGTCTATATCACAAGATGCGACGCTCCCACAGCTATAGAAGCCTTCCGAAGAGGTTTGCTCGAAGAATCAGAACTGTACAAGGAGCTGACGAAATACCCCTGTCCAACCTTTGAAAATGCCCAAGCCAAAGCCCTCGCGCAAATCAGGTTCGAGGAAGATGTCGACACCAGGAAAGGTGCAACAGAATTGGACAGAGGCGTCAGAAAGGCCCCAAGCAACAACAATCGGCGAGATAACGGTACAAGCCATATTACAAAGATGCTGCGCAAAATGTCGATGGGGTGAACTCAAATCACCCTCCAACAATCAGAGAATACAACTTCAGTGTCAGATGGCCAAAAAAATCAGACAAGCCGTCGGACAGAAAAGACTCGTCAAGATGGTGCGATTTCCATGCAGACATTGGGCATACCATAGACGAATGTATTGCATTAAGAAGAGAAGTTGCCCATTTACTAAGAAAAGGATTTTTGAAAGATCCCAGGACTGATAAGGCGAAAGCAACTGTGCAACGTGAAGCGACAACATCAGAAAGGCCACCAGCTCCACCGCAACCTACCAGAATTATCAACCTTATATCCAGAGGATCAGACGTGTGTGGCTTAACATATTCAACATCAAAACGCCACGCAAAAGAAAGCGCCATGGAGAAACCGGTCGCCAAATGCAAAAGAGCAAAATCAGATTGCATGCCTATCTCTTTTAATGAAGAAGATGCCGCCAGCTTGACAGATCTGCACTATGACGGGCTAGTAATCTCTCTCACAATTGGAAATTGCCTCCTAAGAAGAGTGCTCGTTGACAACGGCACACTAGTGGAAAAACATTGAATTAGGGCGGTCATTAAGTGGGGTATTGCTGCGGTTTTAGCCGCGCCGCAATTAAGGGTGCATCAATAAGTAATTCCTATTGCTGCGGTTTTGAACAACAGCAATAGGCCAACCTATTGCTGCGGTTCCTACCCAAAACCACAGCAACATATTTTTTTTAATAAAAAAATGCCGCCAGTTTTGGGTAGGAACCGCAACAATAGGTCAGGTTAAATTTTTTTGTTTTTTTCTTTTGGGAAAAATGTTAGACAAGAACTAACGATATGAGTGCAAAACATAGAAATAGAGGAAGATTCCAGACATCACAACTCACAGTAATATGGCGAAGTAAAACATATATTAAAATGTAATTCATGAAGGGTTAATTACATTAAAATAATATAACTCCACATCATAATTTTCCATAATTACAAACAATAACCAACCCTGATTACCCAAAAAAAGAATCAAAACTAAGAAAAACAAGAACAAGATGGAAGAATGCGAATAAAATTAATGGTTACAAAAAAAATAAGAAACAAAAAAATCAGATCTGGCGGTTGCCAAATTCGCGGTTGCCACATTCTCGTGGTTGAAATCAGATCTGGCGGTACGGCGCCGTTAAACCAGTACCGATTTTTGGCGGTCGAGAAAACCAAACAGGAAAAGTCGTCGCTGGAGTTTTAACCCGCCCTTGCACTGCGCCGGAGTTTCAGCTTCTCGAGTAGCCTCCTTCGCGCGCATCGGAGTCAGCATCTCCTCTTCCTCCACAACCGAACTCCTTCTCTCTCTCTCCTTCGATCTACTTCTCTCTTCTTCCACAGCCGATCTACTTCTCTCTCCTTCGAACCCCTTTCTCTCTCTCTCCTTCCATAGATCTCCTCTCTCCTTCCACCTCGATCTGGTTTGTGGGTTTGTTTTGGGTTGTTTGCTGGGGTTGCTCAATGGTGAAGGAAGAGGGGTTAGAGGGAACGAAGAGCGAGAGGAGTGAACGAACTGAGAAGGATCGAAGGGGTTAGAGGAGTGAAGAGGAGGGGTTTGTGGAGAGAGCGAGAGGCGTGATGAGGGTGAAGGAGAAAATGAGTTAGGGGTGATTAATAATGGCGCCCTTAGTTTCGAAAAAGAAGATGGAAACCCTAGCAATAAAAAGAACCTATTGCTGCGGTTCTTAGAAAAAACCGCAGCAATAGATTAATATATTAAAAAATTTAATCTATTGATGCGGCTTCTTTTAATAACCGCAACAATAGGTTGTTGTACATGCTTTTTTTCCTTTTCACGTAGTCTATTGTTGCGGATGGGTAAAACCGCAGCAATTTAATAGCAGCAATAAGACAATTTTCTACTAGTGGCAGTTCGGCAAATATCCTCATGTTGGATGCTCTCAAAGACATGGGGCTAAGCGAAGGCGACATCACCAAAAAGTCCACAGTGCTTGTGGGATTCAGTGGCGAAGCAAAAAATACGCTTGGCGAAATCACTTTGCCTACTTATGCGCAAGGCATCAACATTCAGGTAAAATTCCTAGTCATTGATTGCTTATCTTCTTACAATGTCATTGTTGGCAGGCCTTGGATCCAGGACATGAAGGCAGTGCCATCCACCTATCACCAAACCATCAAATTCCCTACTAAGTGAGGAGTGCAAGTGAAAAAATGGGACCAGAAGTTGGCAAAGGAATGCTACAAGAAAGCTCTAAAGCCTTCCGCAACAAACAAGATGCCAGCATAGCAACTACAACAACGACGGATCGTTGAGGAATATGTAGAACTTGAAGCAGAACCAATAGACGAAGTCATCCTTGATCCGTCAAAACCTAAGCAAACTATTCGGATTGGAGCAGATCTGCAACGCGAATTGTGAGAGGACTTGATTAAGTTCCTAAAGAAGAACGTGGATTGTTTCGCTTGGTCACATGAAGACATGGTTGGCATCGACTTTAACATCTCGCACTTCCGAGCTGCTAGCTAATCACACTTAAAATTCATAAATCTCAATTATTATTAATTAAACCTCAATTAGGCAATCATCTACAACAGAGTATAACTCACGTATCGGCCCTAGCTTCTAGGATATGACCTATAATACAACAACTCAAAATAGTTTATACAACCTCATGAATTTAACTAATATATCTCCAAATGAGTACAATAATATATCATAAAAACATTTCTCAACAAAAATATGATCTCCATCATGGGTTGAACCAGACATCTCTCTTATCACAACTTACGATCATTAATTTCCTTCTGGAGCGAACTAACCTGCAAATTTACTAACAATGAACTCTGCCCCCAACAGGACAGGTTTCAAGAACAAAATCAGTGAAACTGAGTACACACTGTCCACCAAGAAAATCTTTTTAGTGGCTTAAAACGTATTTACAGATTTAAGCTTATCCGACAAGACCTTTGAAATCAAAATACAGAAAAGTCATAATGAAAGAATTATATAACAATAATTGAACACAATTTATTTGAAATAATAATACGAATATCTCACAAAGTAAATAATTCCTTTGGAGGGACCATAAGAATTCCCTAAAATCTAATATGATCTCCCAAAATTGTCTCTGACATAATCTGAAGCATAGTAATATCTCTAGCTTCTGTATTTCAAATATAATAACCTTTATGTCCAAATATGTGTAACATAGCTAACTCCTTTCATAAATTCCTAACGAGTCTCTTGGTAAATCATACCCGTGTTCAGCGCATGAATTCCATAAACTTGGGAGAGTAAAACGTTACTTCGAAAATCAAACTTGAAATAGCTTTCCACGAAACTATTTACATGTTCAAATACATATTCTATTTTCTTTCAGAAATCATATCATATTATACTGGGAAAGGAACACGAATAGAGTTGCCATCCGGGCGAAGTCTCTAAGCTTTTACAAGGGACGTCTCCCTCTTCCGTTATGTACTGCTTGCAAGACTTTTCAGGACATGTCCCCCGAATACAGAATACATAATGTTGTTCATCACCGCTATAGCATCTTCTTCCCCTCACAGAAACAGAATCCAAATTCATAATTCACAATTCAATATTTTCTAAAACTCAAATTCATAATTCTCAAGTCAGATATGTCGAAATCTCGTAACATGATCACCTTTGGTGTATTTCATATACAAACTCAATTTGTTTTATAATAGAGTATACTTGAGTTTCCAATAACTTAGTATAATTCAATCCTTAGCAAAAATTCATTTGCTAAAACCCATTCAAATGCGGATTTCAAAGAAAATATAGTCCAAGCTTATTATAATTGAAGCTCAAAACATAGCTTACCAATCAAAAAGTCAAAACATAATTTAATTTTAAATAAGTTTATATCTAGGTTACAAAAGTTCTCTACTTAGAAATAACTTTTCATTTAATCTTATTTAATAACCTATACAGCTAAGCAAATCTCGATGTTTATACCTATGCTCAATGATACCAATTATAACATTCTTGTCATATCCCAAGTAGAACTTCTATTAATCTTCTTGGAACACTCGTTCTAAAGTCAAAATGTGATAATAATAAAAAATGATTTATCGCTCATAACCATAGATTTTAAAGTTAGTATCACATATACTTAAATCTCATGATATGGAACGATTTCATATACATTCCTGCAATTTAGACACACAAAGACTTATAACCTCCAGAGTTTTGACTTATATTTATAATTATAGCTGATGCTTCCTCCAACACGACTTGATGGTTAATCCCACATCTTAATTATTCAACGCTTCATACTTGAACTCCCGATCTTCTAGTAACTCAACTATGTTATGATATCTAGTCACAACTCTATTACCTCATGTTCAATATCACACAAATATTATTTGTCTTCCCAACTTTATTCCCTTTTCTAGCATCGGTTATTTGTTTAAACTCTGTAATCCCAATTAAACTTCTTAATCCCAGTTATATAAAATTACATCCAAATTATCCTTAGATTTATATTTCTATTATCCTTATTTCATATCACTAGTTCCCAACACTCCGTTACACAAGCTCTATATATTTTCCCCCGACCTTCCTTTTTATATCTTTTCCCCTTTCAATGAGAAAGTAGACATATGTTCTTTTTGATTTAGCCTAGCTTGATACTCATAGTATAAGATTCCTAATTTTAATTATATTAAGACGGGATTTACAACTCTTATGACGTAGACAACACAATATTGATTTACTCTCTTATACTCTTTCAACACCCAATATTGGACTCTTATATTACTATTTTAACATTCTCATCCTTAATCTTACTTAACTTGATATTTGTTATTCATGACACCATTAATAGTTAACTCATCTTTGAGATTAATGATGCTCTCGTACAATTTTTATTATGCCACTAAGAGATATTTAGACTCTAAAACTCATTCCGAATTACAACTTTAATTATCAACTCACTCACTCCCACAATAATTTATATTCCTAACTGAACTCCTCAACAAACCAAGTCATTACCCAATTACTTTTACATGTACCAAACCCAACTTCCTCAAAGTTCCCTCAAGATATCTCAAAAGGATTTAATTAAACTTTTAAATCTGAATTTCTTCCCCACACGAAACAAAATTGTAATACTTAGTTCATGACTTCTCAAACTCGTAGCTTCCAATAGTCAAATCCATATACCTGAAGGCTGCTAACAATTATATTTAAAATCTTGTTCCATAATCAAGTCGTAATCAATATACGAAACTTAAACCTCCTGTCAACTACAATATATTCGAATTCCTGATAACTTGGAGTATATTGACTCTTTGTAACCCCATATATCTATATACATATGGATATAGCCATGTCCCATACACTTTCAAATATTCAAAAATAGTGCCCACCAATTATATCAAAGTTATGTAATTACTCAATTGAGTTACCATAATTATCATCATAATATTAAACACATTGCGAATCTCTAGATGATATACTTTTCCCTTCTATAAAACACATTTAAGATACGAATTACTATACTATCTTTGTTCTAATAATCTTCTCCCATAAAGTTCATATTCGTATTTCTGAAATCTCTATGCCAATCCTTAGTTCACAAAGCTCTTAACAACGTAGTACTCTTGAAATCTCATTAACTGCAAGTAAACTATAACATTGAAACTCCATAAACTTGAAATCGTATCCAAACGTATCTCATTGTAGACTAAATCGGATTCTTCGAAATTAGCTAATCCTCTATTGCATAGTTATGCAAAGGCGCTCAATTCAGAAATCACAATTATAATAACATTGTATATATATCGCGAACACATCCTTAAATATTCACAATCAGACACCCATAACTTCTATATAGTATCTTAAAACTTAAATCACTGAATAACTTATACTATTAAATCTCATAGACTGAAATATACTTGAATTCAAGACAAGATTGACTTAATATAACATAAGTTGATTACTTCAAAATATTCGAATAAAACTATATTCCATAGCCAAATCTTATAGACATATCTCAAATCATAATTGGGAAGTCATGTTGATCTTTATATAACCAAAACAATTGGCGTGAAAACCACAAACTCAAGAAGTCAAACAAATTCAAAACTAAGAATCACACTTTCAAACAATCTTGAGCTTAAGTACATAAACGACAACAATTTCAAGTCGGAAAACTAATTTTTATTTGACAACTCATAAAATTCATACAACTTACAATTGTAGAAACATAATTGAGTTTATAAAGTGGAAGGACAATGTGTACCTCGAACAAAATCCAATTCCGAGAATACTTCCTCTATGGTTTTTCTATTTCCATTGAGCTCCATAAATCGATGTCCATAATCAAATTACCAACAATAATAAAAATTAGAACCTACTCATAAATTTTGTATGGAACCCAATCTAACTTAATTTTTTTCTAATTATACGATCTCATCCACGAGTCTTACTCAATCTTCATTCTTTAATCAGATACTAATTAACTTACACTCTACACACTATCTCCAATTTCCTTCATAGTAACAATAATCAATATTCATTCTCAAACCAATCTCACATGCTAACTCTAAATAACCCCAAGTCCGATTTATAGAGAATATGATCCAACAACATAATTCATAAAAATCAGATTTTGTGAACTTACTTAACAAGGACCAATTCATATTATAAGCTTAAATCCATGAATTAGAAATAAAATATTCAATCTTTATGTTTAACAAACTCTTATCATAACTGGTTTTGTCAAAATTTAGGACTCAATTTATCAGTGAAATCATACAATAGAACTCATGGAAATATGAATTTGTGCTTATTAATCTAGTGAAAATAAAATAAAGATTCTAACTTTATACCTTTCACTAACATACATGAGAAGTGGACTGAAGTAGTAAGAGTAAAAACACTGTGCGATTCAACCACGGAAAGGAAGGAAACAACAGCTCAGAATTCCGGCGAAGCGATGCCGAGGGAGGGGTTGGGACGAGGAGCACCGACCGAACAGCAAACGAAGGAAAAACAACAAAACGAACGAACAACGAGCGAGCGGCGCGGCGCCCACACCGGAGGAACGTCGGAGCGCCAGCAAGAGGAGAGCAGTGAGAAGTGAGATGCGAGAGAAAAGAGAGAATGAAAAATTTGGGGCTTTGGGTTTTCAACTTCACCGAGAAATAGATGAGGTAAGGAAAGAGTTATGTGAGTGTGAGACGAAGACAAGAGTGAACTGGGGTTTTGGTTTGATGAATTTGGTTATAATAGAAGTTACTTGAAACTTGAAAGGTCTAGATAGTTCTACAATACTCTTGCCCCTTTCTTTATTTTTTTTTTTTTTTTTTAAACACTAAATTTGTTTAACAAAATCGATCAAACTTATATCAAATATCATAATTAAGGTAAGATAAATATTTAGCCTTTAATTAAACCTGCTTAAGATATTTGGGTTGTTACATCGACCCTAAGGTAATAACTCACAAACTTAATGTTAATCCTAACCACTTACCTGTCAAGCAATAACGCAGAAAGTTTACACCGGAACGCAACCAAGTTATCCATGAAGAAGTGCAAAACCTCTTAGAAACAGGCAAGATCCAAGAAGCAAAATACCCAGATTGACTTGCAAACGTGGTAGTGGTGCCAAAGAAGAACGGGAAGTGGCGAGTTTGCATTTATTTTACAGATCTCAATAAGGCTTGCCCAAAAGACCCATTTCCACTTCCTCACATCGATGCCATGGTGGATGCAACTGCTGGTCATGAGATGCTGACATTCATGGACGCCTTTAGCGGATACAACTAAATCCTTATGCATCCTGCAGAGCAAGAAAAAACAGCATTCATCACAGATCGAGGGATCTATTGCTATTAAGTGATGCCTTTTGGCTTGAAGAACGCAGGCGTAACTTACCAAAGGTTAGTAAATAAAATGTTAGAAAAACATATTGGGAACACCATGGAGGTGTACATTGATGACATGCTAGTCAAATCCAAAAAAGTTGGCGACCACATCCAGCACCTTAAAGAGGCATTCGAAATCCTTAGGCGCTACCAAATGAAGCTAAATCCAACCAAATGCTCCTTCGGTGTTGCCTCCGGCAAGTTCCTTGGATACATTGTAACTCAAAGGGGAATTGAAGTAAGTCCAGCGCAAATCAAAGCAATTGTCAACTTGCAGTCTCCAAGATGCGTCAAAGATGTGCAAAAATTGATCGGACTAGTTACGGCACTAAACTGATTTATATCCAAGTCGTCAGACAGGTGCAAATTGTTCTATGATGTGCTAAGGAAGAACAAATCTTTCGAATGAACAAGCAAGCATGAAGAGGCATTCCAGAATTTGAAGACCTACATGATGACACCACCTCTCCTAGCCAAGCCAAAAGAGAAGGAAGCACTGCAACTCTATATAGTTGTAACGCACGCAACTGTAAGTCACGTTTTGGTAAGGGAAGAAGATGGAACCCAATCACCAATATATTATGTAAGTAAGACTCTTGTAGATGCTGAAACAAGGTATACTTCATTAGAAAAACTCATACTTGCTTTAGTTATGGCTTCTCCAAGTTGCGTCCATATTTTGAATGTCATCCTATTTGCGTCAAACTAATTATCCTATAAGATCTGTGATGAATAAACTAGAGTTGTCAGGTAGAATGGCCAAATGGCTAGTGCACCTAAGTGGCTATGAAATCAGATACGAACCAAGAACAACCATCAAGTCGCAAGCTCTAGCAGACTTTGTGGCTGATTTTAGTCCAAATCTGCAAACTGAGGTCGATGAAGAGTTGCTGCAATTGCTAGAGCAGACAGCAAGTCCTAAACGGACCTTGTGTACTAACGGAGCGTCAAATACAAACGGGGTAGGACTTGGATTTGTACTAAAATCGCCACAAGGGGACATAATAGCCCAAGCTATACATTGCGAATTCAAAGCAACAAACAATGAAGCAGAATATGAAGCTTTTATTGTCGCCCTAAATGCTGCAGTAGAACTCAAAGTCAAACGCATCGAGGTAAGTCGCAACCCTTTATTAATTGTTAACCAATTTAACGAATCTTACGCAGCAAAAGATCATAAGATGGCAAAATACTTGGACATAGTCAAAGATGTTGCGAGCAAATGTCAAAGCAGATGCTTTAGCCAACTTAGGTTCAGTCTCAGCAACACTGAACTTAAGCAACATCCCCATTGTGCATATCATGCAACCTACAACAGATAGGCACCAAATAAATGATGCTAGCACTGAAGTTGCCCCCGAGAATCAGATTTGACGAAAGACTACATCCAATGGTTAAAAGAAGGCATCTTACCTAAGCAACATGGAGACACGCGAACTTTTAAGGTAAAAGCATCCTACTTCATCTTAATTGATAACATACTATTTCGCAAGTCAGATGCAGGTCCTTATCTGAGACGCCTCAAAAAGCACGAAGTATCTATCGTTTTGCGTGAGCTACATGATGGTGAATGTGGCAACCATGCTGGAGGCAGAAGCTTATCCAATAAAGCACTCAGGATGGGATACTTTTGGCCCACTATGAGGAAAGATGCCATGGAATACGCTCGCAAATGTGACGCTTGCCAAAGACATGCTGCAGTTTCTCACCAACATGCTGAGCAACTCCATCCAATCTTAGCACCTTGGCCATTCATGAAGTGGGGAATGGATATTGTTGGCAAAATTCCGCAAGCTCCAGGACAACGAGTATTCATGCTAGCAATGATAGACTATTTTTCAAAATGGATCGAAGCAGAAGCATATCGACAAGTCACCGACTCCGAGGTAATATCTTTCATTAAATGCAACATACTATGCAAGTTTGACATCTTCAGAAAT
Source organism: Beta corolliflora (assembly GCA_947648045.1). Classification (NCBI taxonomy): domain Eukaryota; kingdom Viridiplantae; phylum Streptophyta; class Magnoliopsida; order Caryophyllales; family Amaranthaceae; genus Beta; species Beta corolliflora. The sequence continues at coordinate 1,199,566 of CANSZD010003990.1, forward strand.
CATTTGCGACAATGGATCGCAATTCATAAGTGGCAAGACACTCAAATTATGCCAAAAATGGAACATTCGACTTGACACATCTACGCCAAGATACCCGCAAACCAATGGGCAAGCAGAATCTAGCAATAAAATTGTCGTCAACAACATCAAAAAGCGCATTGAAGAAGCTGGTGGAAGATGGTTGGCGAGTTACCTATGATACTTTGGGCCGATAGACCAACTCCTAAAAATGCAACTAACCAAACTCCCTACTCTTTAGTTTTTGGTTGTGAAGCAGTTATTCTAGCGGAAGTATACATACCAACCGCAAAATATGGACTTATGATGGAAGACATAAACGATGCAGAAGTGTCCCATGATTTGGACACCATTGACGAAATCAGAGATGCAGCTAAAGTAAGGATGGCAACTTACCAACAAGCAGTTGCAAGAAGCTACAACAAAAACATCAAAATCAAACAATTCCAAGTTGGAGATTGGGTCCTCATAAAAACATTCCAAAATACCAATGATCATAAGGTAGGCAAGTTAGCTGCAAATTGGGAAGGGCCATACCAAATTGAAAAGGTAGTAGGCAACGGCGTGTACAGGTTAGTCACTAGAAATAGTGTGCAAATCCCACGCAGTTGGAATGCAACCCACCACAAACAGTATCACTTCTAAACTCTGCTTGTCATTATTATTTTTACTTCTTGTTTTTTCCTCCTCAAACATATACTGACTTAAGCATCAGAGAGCCGTTGGCAAAATGCCAATGGTCTAGGTTTGCCAGATTACTTCATAAGGGGTTGCAAACTGCCAAGACGCAACTCCATAGAAAAACTTGGCAAGTTCCCAAGTAACTTGTAAAGTTGCAAAAGCCTAACAGGCAACATCTGGTAACACTTCTCTGCAAACTCCTTTGTTGCATTTACTTTTCTGTTTATTCCCAAGAACACATACTGACTTAAGCATCGGAGGGCCGTTGGCAAGTTGCCAACGGTCTAGGTCTGACAAGTTGTTTTGCAAGAGGCTAAAACGCCAAAACTAACTTCTTAGGCAACTTCGACCAAATTTTGCCGAAGTTAGAGATGCATGAAAAGGAGAAAGATGACACATCAAGCAAACCCTAAATACTCAGCAAGATGGCAACTTAAGGAGCAAAAATGCAGAAGTCGCGAGGATATGGTTTTTGTTTGGAACAACTTGTCATTTGCAATTAAAGATGTATTGTAAGGAAATTGCTATTCTCCATTTCTATTTTGTAACCACAGTTTTTGACGACATTCTAAGTTGTACAATCTTTCGGCATCTATCGAGTGCAATCACTCCATTTTTATCAAAAGTGAGTTATACCAATTTTTTAATAGGCAATAACACCACAGTTACTAAACAAATGGGTACGAAAAGCAACTTCAAAATGGGTCGACGTTTTAGTTTGCTACAACATGCATGCATGAGACAAAATAGATACAAGTTATCCTTAGAAATAGGATAACAACTTAAATCAAACAAAATCGCAAAACCAGTCAAGTAAACAAAAACTACCAAATTGTCATTAAGTTGCCTCCCAAAGGAGGAGCAAAAGTTAGTCATGATCAAAATTTTCCTAAATTCTGCTTCTAGCAAGCAGAGTTAACATGCAAACCAATTTAAAACCTGCTCCCATGAGCAGGCGCAAAAACACACAAATTTATCCTAACCTTGCTCCCTTGAGCAAGTAAAAATCACACAAATTTTAAATTGTTTTAAAAAACTAACACAACAAAGCAGGTTTAAAGAGGCATCATTCAGCAGTCTTGTCTGCATCTACGTCAATAGGGCCAGAAGATGCACCAGGAACTGAGGTTGCAGTATGGGTAGATGCGTTGTCAGCAACTTCAACGGCAACTTCAGTGGCAACCTCAGCGGCGACTTTAGCGGCAATTTCAGTAACGTTTTGAGCAACGTTACCCTTGGTGGCCTGCTCATAAAGGAATCGTTCGCCTGCAGGATCCCATGACGTATGCTTGCCAGCAACATACTCCTCCACAGTCTCTATTTTTGCCAGCCAAGACTGAAAGCCCAGTGCGTCCAGATGCTCGTTGTGTTTCTTCTCAACAAGTTTGGCAGCCTCCTTTAATTTGCTCTTTAGACGTTGCACCTCTTGCTGCTCCGCTTTCAACTTCCCTGCCAGGTACCTGAACCTTTCCTCAGCTATGTCCCTCTCCCAAGTAAGAGTGGCGTATTTGTCAACCATCTCAGTTAAATTTTGATGAGTGGCAAGGAAAGCTTGCATGCACTAAGTACACAGAAAAGGTTTGTGAGAAGCCTGGAAAAAAGCAAGGTAAGTTAAGAAAAAGAGGAAAGTAAAAAGAGCAGAAGCAACCTGGACAGACAAGCTGACACCTTCAGAGACAACAGCAGAAGGAGTCATGGTCTCATGACGAGTTTTGGCAGCAGGGAACCACAAGCTCTTGGCACTTGGCCATATTGTCAGCAGAAATGGAGCAGAAATCTTCTGGGACTTCAATTTCAGTACATTTCCTTTTCTTCCCAACAAGGGACGAAGCAGGAGTGGCAGGAGTTGGCGTTGCATGGTGAGAGAACTGAGGAGTGAGAGGACGAATTGCAACAACCGCAGGAGTGATAGGGGCTCCACTACTGCTGCGGATTCTGTTGATCATGTCATCAGTAGAAAGTTGTGTGAAACGCTGAGATGCGGCAGTTTCTACAGAAAATGGCAAGCAATTTGTAAGAACATCAGAGATGTTAAGATGTCAAGATATCAAGATGCTAAGGAGTCTAGGTGCTATAAAATTCAAGCAAGATGCATACCAGAAGACATGGTTTTTTACGACAGACAATTTCGCAAAAGGGTAATCATAAAAAACCAGCCAGCCTGAGCAAACCCAATCCATTCTCTCGTGATCTAAGGGAAACCTAATCACAACATCTTGGGGAAACCCACAATTTCGCCTAATAGTTTGTACATCTGCTATAGATAGTACACTTGGGTAGATATTCTTATCTTCCAAGATTTCCAAAGGGCGAAAAACATTTGCCCCTTCAGGAGAAGAACTGTTTCTAGAAGAGGATCTAGGGTTTGCTCTAGTCATTGTGAATGCAAAGAAAGTAGGAAAAAGCAAAGGCAACTTATGCGGAAAACTGATGGAAGAACAAAAAGATTCAAGAAAAATAAGAGAATTAGCCAGGAAAAGAAGTTACCTGGGGAGAGAAATCTTGAGCAAACAAAGAAGAAAGATGAAGAAGTTTACCGTTGTTCGAGGAACTGCATTTATAAGAGAAGAGGGAGGTAGATGTCTAATCAAAGCATGCAATAGAAACCGTCATCATTGGGCGCATTTTGCAAGGCGGTTAAGAAATTTAAAAGTAATTTCCCTTCTTTGGTTTGCCGCCCAAAAGGAAAATTAGGGGCTATTGTTAGGGATCAAATTCTTATCGTACGTGGCAGCAAGTTACGAGATTATATTGTGTTACTTTGCACAGCAAGGTGGCAGCGGACGAATGGAAGAATAAGGAAAGAAGGGATCGCTGACATGTCATAGCAGTTGGAAGCCTCCTATTATTTAGGCGATGTGCGCCACATTGAGGAGAAAGTGGAGTCAAGCGTAACTGCCAAGATCAAGGATGTTTATCAGAATCCCAACAAATAGAATCTAGGCAATCAAAGTTCAGGAGGAAAACGGCTAGAATGCAACGTTCATATGGTTGATTAGTATATATATATATAGTTCACTAGCTCATATTTATATATCATCTCACACTCATTTCTATACTCTCTTACTAGCTAAAGCAACTTACATGTACTCTCCCGCAAACTCAAGCAAACTTAGTGAATTGGCAGGATATCAATCCTCCCGTGGTTTTTCCCTCGTTTCCAAGGGTTTTCCACATAAAAACTTGTTGTGTGCTTTTGTTCTTATTTTGCAATTTCATTTACACAAATTATTTCTTTTCGCAAGTTAATTGTCAACCCCCTCTCCAAGCAAATTAGCCTTAGTGTGAAATTTACCCTAAAGAATAACAACAACAACACAACAACAACAACAACAACAACAACAACAACAACAACAACAACAACAAAATATGAAATAGAATAACTACACTTGCACTCCCATGCATCATGATCTCCCACCTAAAAAGAGCTATGACCTATTGATGCAAGTGATTGCTCGCTAAACAAGATGTAGTAAAGATGGGTCATCACAAGATTAATAAGGCATAAGTCATGATCAACATACAAAGTACAGAAAGTAAAGTTGAGTACATAAAGTCTAAGAATAAATAGACAAACAATCTAACTTGATACGATGGAATAAAATAAAAGTCATGCACTGCAAGCAAAATTAATAATTCTAGAATAAAACATGACTCTAATTATAACCTTATTAATTAATTAGGTTAAATAAGCAAAGAACGAGTTGTCCGAACCAAAACAAGTCTTCTATAGGAAGACGAGGCAAGAGGCTATGTGCCACCAAAACCAATCGATATCGACAAAATTATAACATAGAGAAGTGGCACACAGACCAAGATACCTAGACAGAGAAAGTTGGGGATTACACTTAAAAGAGGATTACACAACTTAATTGAATAAAAGATCTACACTAATTACCCAACAACTTTATATCCCCAACACCTTCTACCTGCCCTTCACCATAACACCACCACCACTACCTGCCACTGCCACCACCACCGGAAAATATCTTTATGGGTGGGTTGAGAGAGGTGGCTGAGATGAGAGAGGACGGTTGGTTGGGTTGATTAATTAATGTTATTTAGTTGGTAGATGATAAATTAATTAAGTTGTTGGGGGAATTAAGTAATGGCATTTCCGTAAATAAAAGGAAAATAACTTTCCTTTTTGAGCTATGTTGCACTTATTATGACATTTCTTAAAATGGGAAATGTTGCACTTATTTAGAAACAAGGTTAGTTTAAAAGAGAGACACGTTGATCAAGCGGTCCTCGAAAAGTCGTGGGTTACCACCATGTACTCTAACTCCCAGTGTTCAATACTACAGATGTGTACTAATCTAGAGTTTTATTGCTAATTCTTTTTCACTTTAAGTGATTAATTGATTAAAGATTAACCACAAATGAAACTAACACAGAACAACCAAAAACTAACGCACAACAACAAAAACCAACACTCAAAGGATATATATATTTTATCTTTTATTAATAAAAGTGATCACAAAATAACCAATTCCACAACCAATAGTCCTTTAAACCAAGATGTTGATTAAAATCAACAATAACCAATGTCATTAAGACATACTTTTTCACTTACTCCATCACAAATTCGCGCTTGTGAAAGAATAATAAATAACAAAGTATGGAATATGATATTACGATTAATTCCAAGATTCCACCTTTACCTTACAACCTGTAAGAAATATTAAACATGGACTAATATACATTTAAATCCAATAACCACCTTTACCATTCATAGGTAATAAATAACACATGATTAATAAATAATCAAACCTGCAATATGCTTGTATCCACAATCCATACAACCATATAATAAACAAATAATCACATGTTCCTAAACAACAATCACGGAAACATGATATTTCGTCGCAAACAATATCGCCTAAGAACTATCCGAGTTCCCTAAGCATGATACTAAGTTTCAAAACCAATCCTAGTACATGATACTATGTCCAAAACTCTTAGACATTCACGTAACTTGTATCAGCTATTCTTTGCGCCACCTTTGTGCACTAAAAGTAACTCAAGGAGTATTATTCTCCTACAAAGTAGTTATAAAGAGATGAATATTAATTATCATTAGAAAAATTCCACCACACTTAAGTTATTTAAAAGTTCCATAAAACTCTTAAAAATCATTTCTTTAACATTAAAGTTCCAACCTTTAAATCTATAAATATAGTAGTAAAGTAACTCTTTAAAAACTCATAAAAACTCATAATTCAACTAAAGCCCTAAAGTTTAAACCTTTAAATATGAATTTTTAAAGTATTAATAATATAATTCCTACTACACAAATTATAATACTAATGTACTCTAATAATAAGCTTAACAATAGTTAGACAATAATATAAACTAAAGCAATAATAATAACAATATATGATAAAACTGAAAAGAGAAAAAGAAAGAAAAAGAAGATGAAAGAAAAAAGAGAGGAAGACCACTAGAAAAACGAGAGGAGGAAAGGAAGGAGGGTGGCATTGGGCCGCTGCGCTGAGCGGCTATACGGTGGAGGAGCGATGGAAAGAGAGGAGGAGGAAGGAGAGTAAAGGAGGTCGGGTGAGTTAGAGAGGAAGAATAGAGAGTATGCCATGAAAGAGGGAGGAAAAAGAGAGAGGAAGATCAGGGTTGTAAAATGTTTAATGAACCTATTTGTAGTTTGGGAGTTTTCAAACTAGGAATCCCAAACTCCTTTTTAAAACATTTAAATACTCCACTTTAAATGATTTAAATAAACTTTGAGTTGATAAATTCAAAACTTGTCGCCCAAAATATTTGACCTCCAAATAAATAATAATAATTAAATTACTCTTTTAATGAAATATAAATATATTTATAAATACATTTTAAATTTTATAAAATATATGTATAAAATTCTTAAAAATGTGAGGGATTAAACCAAGGGTTCAAATTTCTTCCACCATGGCTTTATGCCATCTTTTTTTTTGTTGACGAGGCTTTATGCCATCCTGGTGTTTCATAGCCTTCCAAAAAAATTTAGCAGGGTTTTATGGAGTGTTAGCCACAAAATACTTTCAATGTTTATTAGAAAATTTGTCACAATTAACAAAATATACAATTGGATACGAGATACTTGAAGGAGTTTACGAAGAGAGAACGCATTCATCATACACTCAGGTGTACCATGTGCATGGTACACCTAAAGCTATTTTTTGCTCATTTACTCATTTGGAGTTCTAACTATTTGGCTATTTGTGATTATGCTCATTTGGAGTTATACCTATCTGTGATTATGCTCATTTGGAGTTTCAAATGAACAATGAGCAACAAAAATAACTTTGGGTGTACCATACTTATGGTACACCCGGGTGTATGATAAAAATTCCCATAAGGAGAGAACATATTGAATGATTTTCTTTTCCATGATCGTATATTCGTATGAGTCACAAAAACATGATAACCATAATTAGGTCTATGAGCGTTGCGGTTGCTCATTGAGGTCTATGAGCGTTGCGGTTGCTCATTGAGAACCACACATGGCATTCCTTGTGCATGCGCCATACGCAGACGCTTGGAGGCGAAGAAGAGTCTGTACCTGACAGACTTACATCCTTATTGGACTACTTTGATCCTTGGTGATGGGGTTAACAACCCCAATTTTGTATCTGAGGCAGTACAGGATTCTCAGTACTTCTTAGAGTTAGTTGACCAGGTTCAAAATAGTGATCCTGCCATCTTGCGGAGTGCTACCCGGGTTTTAAAGGATCATCTGCGTAATCCCGGTGATTCAGCTTTTGAGCCTGACGTTGCTGAGAACCCCAAAGGAAGACCACGAAAGAATCATCCAAGTACAAAGCGTAACAAGAGTGGTTTTGAGTTCACATCTCGTGGGTCGTCAAAGAGAGGTATCAGATCGGTAGGTTCAGTTATGAGCATGTCAACTTCTACAGGTATTATGTTTGTTAATTATATGCATTGATTATTATAATATTGATCTTTATGTAATTATAATATTAATAGTGAATAATTTTATTGTTTTAGGTCGGCAAAACGTGGATAATGATGACGGTTCTAGTGGGTTTCCATTCTACAAGTATGTTCCGGGGATTATTGGTCAGTACATCGTTAGATGGACGAATGTCCGATCAGGGACGGTAATCGTGGATTTCGATCCGTTGCGGATGCTTTTTTGAGTGGTGAAAACCATAGGGGTTTTGTCCGCACTCAAATGGCAAATGAGATTGCTGCTCATCGGGAAGTTTACAGACATATTTACTATGATCAGGTTGACGCAACAATAAAGCGCATTACCTGGTATGGAGGATCGTGTACTGAGGCGCATTGGATGGTATGTTCGCAAGACTTGTTTCCTATTGCTCAGATTTTCAACGCCGTAGTCATTTTGGTTGGATTGGGCCCAGGGGGATCCCTTTATCCGTGTATCACTGTCCTTCCTTGGGAATCCCGATCGCAGCAACAGTCCGATCGCGGAGCTAGTGATTGCACATCTTGGCGATTATCGGCATTACATTAGATTGGAGTTGGCACCGGATCACCCGTACCACCTATTCATAACTTATGGCATATCATGCATGATGACAGTGTTGATGGGTGGGATAAGTTGTATGATGTGAGACGCGCTTTGTGGGACCAATTACTCACTACTACAAGGACTTGATGATAGTGTTGATGGGTGGGAGATTTTTGTATGGTTTAATTTTTGTCGTATATTATAGTTTGTAAGTTTGAGTCAATGTTTTGTAATGTTTAGTATAATGATATCCATATTATGAAATAATTATTGATCTAATGATTAGTATAATATGTTGCATAAAATCAAAGTTCTAGTTAGTAATATCCGCATAGTAATCGGGAATTCCTACTACATAACAAAACAAATGTAGCGTAAATAGTACATCAACCAAACAAACTTATCTAAACTAGTACATCAAAACACATCATCACCATCATCATGAGGAGGGTCACGAGCACGATCTAACCGCAGTGCCATATCCCAATCTCGAGCCATCGCATCCATCATCTCATATGACATCGAAGTGTTGGGGCGTTGATCGTTGTGCCGATCCTCCAGCAAAGCTCTCGTACAGTCAAAATGTCGGGCCATCCACTTTAAAATATGACTTAATAAGTTAGTTATGTTAGGTAACAATAATAATTAACAATAATAATTAACATATAATACGAAATGCATACATAGTGTGTGTTTGTAGTGTTGGCCCGGGTCGGATCCATGATGTCCTCAGCGAGAAGGATAGGATGAGAATATGCAGAATACCAGTCCATGTAGTCCGATGAACAATCTCCTGGCCGACCAGCACGTCTCAATTGCGAAACATTGAGACCAAATAAATATGGCGTGAAACGCTGCCATGATGACTCAGCTGCTGCTATGTCGTGCTCAACCTCATACTTCTTCGTGTTTGTCGGTCTGTATGCAAAGACGGGTTCAGGAATCGAAGAAGGAATAACCTGAACATAACCCAATTGTCGTAGTACACGATCTGGGTTGTACGGCTCAACAATATCTCGATAGCGTATGCAACCGACATACAACGTCCTCGGAACCGTCCTAGCCGGATCATCCCCGTATGGCATCCAAATGACCTGAAAATAGGAAACATAAATAATTTGATTAGTTTAATGTACTACTAATATACGACTACATTAATAAGCAAAATAAATGGCGTACCTCTGAAAGCTGAAGGTTGTCCAACCGTCTACGTATCGACTGAAGTCGAACAGGATCCTTGCTAACGATGTGAACATCCCACTTTCTAGCCCGGGGATCGTGATCAGACACCGATAAACTATCTCTCTGAGGCCGAAAACATGGGAAGTACTCGTATATCCAAGCCTGTAAAAGCGTGAGACACCCAGCAATCTGTTTGGCCGACTGCCTAGTCGCCACCCCTAGCTGACGATATAGAAAAGCCAAAGTCGTTGATCCCCATGAATACCTATGTACTGAGTCAAGGTCATCCAACTCAATAATGTTCTGGGGCGAGAATCGGGTACCACTCTTATCAGTGAACAACGTACATCCAAGTGTGATGAGCAGAAAAGCGCGAATATTCACATCAATGGGACGATCAGCACTCCCTCATCTGTTAAAGATCTCGCTAACACTGACACCCCCGTTCTTCCAGATAGGTGCTGGGTCCTGAAATAGCTCATCCCGAGTAACATGGAGTAGCTCCTCAAACCGAACATACAAATCATCAGATGACAAAGCACCCCTCACTGTGTGACCATCAATAGGAACACGTATGATCTGCCAAACGTCATGCAACATGATCGTCATCTCCCCGAAAGGCAAGTGAAACGTGTTTGTGTCCGGCTGCCAACGTTCTATAAACACTGAAATCAGTGGGAAGTCAAGGTTCGAATACATAATAAACGGAAGATGGCTGATACAAGACAAATCTACACGCAGCTGCGACTGCGGATCGAAGTCTCAATTCTTCAAACTACTAAACACACTAGCACGATTATGACACATCATCACCGTATAAGTACGCGGATCATGGTAGATACGTGCGCTGATGTGAGCCGGATAGCTAGGAATCACGCTACCGTCAATAGGGTCCCCAGGCGACTCCGTAACTCTCCAGAAAGTATCACTAGCATCTCCGGCCCTGCTCGAAGTCCGACTACGTGCGGAATCTAACGATTCCGACACAAATCTCCCTCCTCTACCCTTCCTCACAGTGACGCGGGAAGTGGCCTCCTGTCGATCACCACTCAAAGCATTTTCCAACTCTTCCTCATCCCCGGTATTCCAACCCGGACTATGAGGCGCATCCACAGGAATATGATCCGCCCTAACCTGCTCTTATGCCCTCGCTCTCCTACTCGATGCATTGATACCACGAGATCGAGTCTGTCGTGGCCCAGATCTCTCAACACCCACACTCTCGCGGCCAACGACCCTCGACTGGGCCTAATTATCAATATTTTTTATTAATCACTATTTAATCATTTTAATTCAATATCTAGCACCTTCGTCGTTATTATATTATATTAACATTAATATAACTAAATTTGTCGCATAACATGCTAATTTAACTAAATATTATAACATGCTACATTATTATTATTATTATTATTATTATAACTAATTAACATGCTACATTATTATTATTAACATGCTAATTTTACTAATAATATCAACATTAGCGAATATAAATACGAATTATAACATGTTAATATCACTAAATAATATTATTATTATTACTAATTAACATGATAATATCACTACTAACATAATCAAAACATAATATTATTCAAAAAAAACATGCAAAACATAATATTATTACTGATATTACAACAAAACATAATATTATTAAAAAAAAATTGCAACAAAACATTCGAAATTCAAAAAAAAAATTAATGGAAACGATGTACGTTTTCGTTTCCTCCGCCGTGGAAACGAAACAGATCTTCGTTTCCTCCGCCAAGGAAACGAAACAGATCTTCGTTTCCTCGGTGGAGGAAACGAAAAAGAACTTCGTTTCCATGGGAACGGTATACTTTTTGGAGGAAACGAAGATCTGTTTCGTTTCCTCGGTGGAGGAAACGAAAAAGTATTTCGTTTCCTCAGCGAAGGAAACGAAAATTCACATCGTTTCCTTGCCGGAGGAAACCAAAAAAAAAATTTCTCGACGTGGTGGTGGGATTTTCCGGCAAATAAATAACAAAAACTAACCTGGGATGATGATTCGCCGGCATCTTTCGCCTTCTTCCTTGGGCCCATGCTTTTTCCGGTGGTTTTGTGGTGGTGTGGTGGCGGTGGTGGTATCACGGTGGTGGTGGCGTCGGTGGTGTCGTCGTCGTTGATGCAGTGGTGATGGTGGTCGCCACTTGGTGGTGGATCCGGTGGTGGTGGATCTGGTGGTGGTGGTGGTTAGGGTGGTGGATGGGGTGAGGTGAGAGAAAGTGAGTGACAGTAGGAGAGAGAAGAGAGTTTGAGTAAGTGGAAGAGGGTGAGAGTAAGTGGAAGAGAGTGAGTGGAAGAGAGTGAGAGAAGATGTATATGTAGGGGTAGTTTAGGAATGTCCTATAAAAAATATGGGCGATTTTTAGTAAATACGGACGGTAAATAATAATGTCCTTAATTTCCGTCGAATTCAGCAAATTTCAGCACAAAATAAATATATCCTGAATATTTGCCGGAAACAGGAAAGAAGTAAAGTTGACTTTCTACATGTTCTGAACACATCACTGAATCACTGTTTAGTGTTTACCCTCCCTTCTCGTCACCAGTCACCAGTCACCAGTCACCAGTCACCACCAAAAATGGCAAACCACCATTCTATCTCCTTTTCCATCTTCCTCATCTTACTCCTCGTCTCTCCTCTCAACTCCACTCAACAAGAACAAGAACAAGAAGAACAAAACCCCATCATCACCCGATTCCAAACCTACCTGCGTTTCAAAACAGCCCACCCGAATCCAAACTATACCGCCCCAGTCTCCTTCCTCACAGCCCAAGCCCGCTCCATCGGGCTCCAGGCCCGCATACTAGAGTTCATCCCCGGAAAGCCCGTACTCATCATCACCTGGCCCGGTTCAAGGCCCGACCTCCCTTCTATCCTCTTCAACTCCCACCTGGACTCCGTCCCAGCAGAGCCCAACAAGTGGGTCCACCCTCCATTTTCCGCGGTACGAGCTGCGGATGGGAAGATATTTGGGCGTGGTGCTCAAGATGACAAGTGTATCGGCATGCAGTATCTCGAGGCCATCCGGAACCTTCGAGAACTCCGCGGGGTCCAGCAGCCTATTAGGACCGTCCACTTGTCATATGTACCCGACGAGGAAATTGGGGGCCTTGATGGGGCAGCCAAGTTGGTGGAGTCTAAGGAATTCCAGGAACTCAATGTGGGGTTTGTCATGGATGAGGGGCAGGCCTCGCCAACTGACGACTTTCGGGTTTTCTACGCCGATCGTTCGCCGTGGCACGTCACCATTAAGGCAGTTGGACCTCCGGGGCATGGCTCTAGGATGTATGATAATAGTGCCTTGGAGAGTTTGATGATCAGTATTGAGATCATTACCAAATTCAGGGAGTCTCAATTTGATTTGGTAAAGAAAGGTTATGCTGCTAATTCTCAAGTCATCTCTGTCAATCCTGTGTTTTTTAATGCTGGAATTCACACCTCTAATGTTAGTGTGGCTCTCTCTCTCTGTTACTGTGCCTTATTAATTTTGTTCATAGTTTTGTTTTTGTGTACACCAAATAGGAGCGCTGCTTAATCTTGAACTGTTATATATTACTTTCACATATATCAGGGGAATTTTGGTACACCATTTATTCAATGCAATTCAACATTTGTAAATGAATAGGAACACAACATTCATTTACTTGCCTATACCTCTTACAGTAAATATAATACATGGATAAATTATTGTTAGTGGGCCTCTCTCCTTTATTGTTATTTGGTTGTGTACAACAAATGTTGAACTCGTAATCTCTAACTGTTATATTATAACACACTAAAACACCTACAACACAACAAATACAACATCTATTTACTTATCTATATATTGTCAATCTGAAAAATGAGTTGTGATGCAGGGATTTGCTATGAACATGCAGCCATCAGAGGCTGAGGCAGGGTTTGATATTCGGTTGCCGCCCACTGCGGATCCGGAGCTTATTAGAAATAGAATTGCTCATGAGTGGGCTCCTGCATCAAGGAATATGACATTCCAGGTTATTTTTTTGTTCTCCATCATTCTGCTTTGGTGCTTCCTCCCCCCCCCGGCCCCCCAATGAGTTTGAGTTCTTGTGTGGTATAATTTTCATGCTAACTTGTTTATCGATTATGTAATTGGTGTTCATGCTAACTAGTTTGGTGGAATATTTATGAATCCATACTGATTGTTTTTTGAAGTAGGAATAGGTTGGGGATAACTATAATGCTTATGCGATGTTTAAAACATATGAATTTGTATCAAGTGCTAGTGATATATATTTCTGTCTTTTTTTTTTTTTGCTGATATCTGATGTTATAAGTCTTCAGGCCTTTGATTTTGTCTCCCTGAGTTTTTGGAATGCAGTAGTTCTCTTGAAGTTCTATCTGATGCTTGTACTAGCATGGCTACCATCTGAAATTTAGACTGCAATATATCTAGTGGATAAGCGTTGGGTTTGTTAGGCTTTGTTTTGGTTTTAGGAAGTATAATTGCTTCAACATTCTACCCCTTAAAATTGCTTGTTGCACAAACAAGACCATCCCGAGGCATGCATATAGTTGCATTGTATATATATGATTGATAATTTCTCCGTCACTTACGCTTAGATTGCTCCTATTAGTGAGAAATGGGGAAAGGTTGTAAATATCTCGCTAGGTCATTGCATATATACTAGGCGCTATGTTACGTGGACATTGTTTAGAGTATCAGATATGGGTGCGGAATTCTGTGTCCAACGTAGATTTGGGGATATTGTCCTACCTTTGGACACGGTTATAGGGATACACGGATTTGAAAGAAGAGTAAATTCTATGATTGCTAAAAAGTAAAGTCTTTGATTTAATTGCATTAACTGCAAAAAGAAAAAAAACATTAATTAACAATAAAAAGGTCCAGTGAAAAATCAAGTGCATGAAATTTAAAACGCTTCCACAACATCAGAATTTGAACTCCAAAATCAAAGGAAATAGCTTGGACCTCGGGAAAGCTCTACAACTTCCAAAATGCTATCTGCATTAATATTGTTTCCCCCTAATGGAAAAGGTGAAACAGAACAGTGGGTGAAACATTAAAATTTTAATAATGTATATCGATAACTTCTGATGAGAAAATAACAAAATCTTACCAATAATCCAATACTTGTATGCCAATGTGTATACTCCGCATCCTCTCCAGACAACAACCTTAAATTATTGTGAATATGAACGAGATCCTCTAGGGTCCAATCTCTTTAGTGCTTATATCTTATTAGAGTTTGAATAGAGCCAAATATATACTACCTCCGTTTCATATTAATCTACACACTTACACTTTTGACACTATTCACAAATTTCCCTTTGACTATCATTTGTGAATTATGGTTAAGAGATAATATAGTCATGTGGGGTCTTGTTTGATTCCTCTCGATATGTAGTTTTAGAATATCGACTTTTTATATTTTTTAAAAATACAAAATTAGAGATATAAAGGCTCAAAGTAGTGCATCGGCATGCGTGTAAAGTGTAAGTGTGTAGATTAATATGAAACGGAGGTAGTATATCTTAAATTGTTGTGGAGCCATAGTTGCCCTACCTGCAGAATGGGTCTTCATATTCCCTTGCGACCATGGTGTGAGGTTCAATGTGCCCTAAACTACTGCAAGCTGTACCATATTCTTAAAAAACTATTCGGGCATCATTTCAATTGGGGAAAAATCTTCGTAGACATATGTTGCTATTTGTCAAGACCTATCTTGTTTGAAGCAACTCTTCAATTGTTGTTTTCCCTTCCTAGAAGCCATTCTACACTGCGCTATACAAGTGTGCCATATGATTCAGAGGTGTGTTACTCTTTTCCATCTAGACTTAGATGACCTTTTGAATTGCATCAAAAAGCTAGACTCACCCATCACTAAGTCGACACCTTCATGGTTTCATTCATTAAAAGAATTTTCTTGACTTTATCCCACATGTCATACAACACCCAATAATTCATTTCAACAGTTTCCTGAAATTCATAATTCCCTCTGTAAACATGAGTAGGTAATCTAGTTGATCCCACCGTGGATCACTAGCCAACCAGTCTTTTATCTCTGTCTTTTAGCTTATTCAGATTCTTCCCATTCGGCTTAAATTTTGCCAATTAGGATCCATAACGATTTTCCAAGCATATATTTTAACCTTTGGAGTTTTGGCCATCGCGATTCTTGAAACAAATCTTGTTTAGCTACCTTTAGGACTCTCGTGTGGAAAACGGTCAATACTTAAATTTGATAGACCATGGTTGAGGATGAAACTATTGAATTCATTTACTCGATGAGCCACTATGATATCCACCGACACTCGTCGTAGTGAAATCTTTCTCCTTAGGCTCACAAATGGATTTTACAAACAAATGTTTTTCCAATAATTGCTCATGCTTTGTAATTTGATGCATTATCCCTACTTTAGCTTAGTCAATTTTTTGATTATTTCAGAAAATACACCTCTGGTAAGGACCTTACTAGCATCAATTGGTTTTTCGATCCTCCGAATACTCAACAAAAGCAGTAATGATATTTACCAATGGCTATGATTGACAATCTCGCCAATCATCTGCATGTATTGACGCATCTTTCTTGACCCAACTATCTCCAATCGTATGGAGTATGTTGTTAATGTGTGCTCTCACTGGGACTAGCAAAGTTTTTCGCAAGTCTTTCACAAGTAGGAGGAACATATCCGTTTAGATTTTCACTAGCTAATCTTTGACAATGATTTTTGGAATAGGGATTTCCCGGTAAGTTGAATGATAACGTACTTCTATAGGACATCATTTCAAATTCATGGTGACCTACTCTTTCTAACATATTTACACACATCTCCAATGGCCCTTTATCACAGATGGATTTATTTCTTTTGTTTAGCTTCATCAATTTCTCTCTTATTCTCATAATATAAGTCTTCTGCCTTGCCAGCTTGAACACCTTGGTGGGGTTTTTTGGCTAATGCCATTGACTTTGGAATAAGAGCTAGTTGCTGTTATCACCACAGCATGGATATATCCTCAACATGACTCAGACAATGGTGTGTCATCAATTTCTATGTTCTTAGTTGGGCGTGCTCTGGAATAGTTTATACGTCATATCAGAAGTTACTTCAAGACAGTAATGGGAAATGCGGGGTACAAGAATGTTGAGTCTCCCTGATCTCTAAGCACTTGATGCGATATTTAAAATTGGCAAAGGAAGCCCTTTTCAAGGCCATACTCCAGTGACCTTATAGAATCTCCTTGTTAGTGCAAATATATGGTGGCTTAGATTTATAGTCATGTCACATATGATGCCTATGTCCTCAATCTCCTCATTTGTTACAATATCCTGGTTGAGACTTGGGCATGTGTTGGTATTGCTTTTAGGTGCTTGGAGCATTATAGATAATAATGGCTTGCCTTTTCATTGTATTTGTGTGAAGACATTAGTAGGTAGGCAAGTCGTCTCAATTGTTGATATGCATTGATGCTCTGTGTAGGAGCTTGGGACTAAATTTTTGGCTGTTCTGTCTTCTCTGTTTCTTCATACTTTTTTAGGCTTGGCTCTTCCTGTACCGTCTTATAAGCTTATTTGTCCAGTTGTTCTCTTTGATTATCTTGCAACTGCTTGCTAAATTGGTATAGGCATTATATATGCATCTCATCTAGATTATTGAAAAAGGACCGAATAGGGACTTCTTGGGCCACCCCTTGATGACGTCCACTGATGATACCAACCCGTGGTGGTCTGTTTTTGTGCAAGCTATTACAGCAGTAGGAGGAAAACTTGGGAACCCTGAAATCTTGGCTTCGACAACTGATGCTAAATTTATGAGACAGAGAGGGATCCCTGTTTTAGGGTTTTCTCCGATGACAAATACTCCAATATTGCTTCATGATCATAATGAGGTCTGTTGATAACTTGATATCTATCATGCATCCTGATTCTCATCCTGTGATTTTTGTACTTTGTTGTGAAAATTTTTGCTAATTGTGAATTTTTCCTTGCAGTTCCTGCAAGATGCTGTATATTTAAGGGGAGTTGCAGTATATGAATCTATAATTAGTTTTTTGAGTTCATTCAAGGGAATTGAGAAATAATACTTTTTTTAGGCGTCTTGTCTGAGCATGGAAACAAGATTGAGACATGCTAAGAAATAAGGTTGGATTACAAACAGGATTTGTGTAATATTGAACTTGAGGCAATAAAGTTTATTTCCAGATATTATACTAGTTGAGTTACTATAAGATCGGAAGTTCAAGTTTGAAGGGTTCAATCATTAAGATGTCGGATTAATGTTGGAGGAAGCATCAACTATCATTATATGTATAAGTCAAAACTCTAGAAGTTATAAATTTTTGTGTATCTAAATTACAGGAATAAAATATTAGACGTTTACATCATGAGCTTTATGCATATGTAATACAAACTTTGACATCTATGCTTATAAGCGATGTATAATTTATTAGTATTATTACATTTTGACTATAGAACGAGCATTTAAAAAGGATAATAAATGTTCTATTGGGATCTGACAACAATACTATATTTAGTGTAATTAACATAAGTATAAACTTCGAGTTGTTAAGTGAGATTAAATGGAAAAATAATTGTCCGTAGAGAACTTTTGTAACTAAGGTACAAAATATATGAGCCTTACGTTGTAAATTGAGATTCTCACTGGTAAGCTATGTTTTGAACTCGTATGATAAACTTATAAAATTGGATTATATTTTCCTTAATGTCCGTTTTTGCGTAGTTTTATCAAATATATTTTATAACAGATCATTTATACTAAGGTATTGGAAGTTCGAGTATATTGTGTTATCAACAAGTTGAGTTTGTATATGAAATACTGAAATGCGGTTATGTTATGAGATTTGATATATTTGACTCGAGAATTATAAAATTGAGTTTCAGAAAATACTGAATTATGAATTATGTATTTTGATTCTGTTTTTGTGTGGGGGAAGAAAGCTCAGAAAGCAATGATGAACAACATTCTCGTATTCTATATATTTTGTATTATGGGGACATGTCTTGAAAAGTCGGCAAGCAAAGACATAACGGAAAACGAAGATGTCCCCAATAAAAGTATAGAGAATCCGCCTGCATGGCAATTCTATTCGGGTTCTCTTCCCCAGTATAATATGATTTCCGAAAGAAAATAGAATATGTATTTGAATATGCAAGTGGTTTCGTGGAAAGTTGTTTCAAAATTTATTTCCCAAGTAATGTTTTAGTCGCCCAAGTATATGAAATTCATGCGCCGAGTATGGGAATGATTTAGTAACAAACTCTTTAGGAATTTATGAAAGAATTTAGCTATGTTATACATATTTGGATTAGAGGTTATTATATTTGACACACATAAGTGGGAGATGTTGTTTTGTTTTAGAGTATGTCAGAATCAGAGACGATTTTGGAAGATTGTATTAGATTATATGGAATTCTTATGGTTCCTCCAATTAGTATATAGCTATATACTAGTTATCTTGTCAGATACTCGTATTATTATTTTAAACAACTAACATTGTGAGTTGCGTGCAAGCATTTTTATATTATTATTTTATTATGACTTCTTAATATCTTGATTTCAAATGTCTCGGAAGATATGTTGAACAACTTAAGTATGTTTTAAGCCACCAATAAGACTGGTTGGACAGTGTGTACTCAGTCTCGCTGATTTTGTTCTTGGAACCTGTCCTGGTAGGGGCAGTGTTCATTGTTAGTAATTTTGCAGGTATTATAGAGCTTCCGTAATGGAATGGACAGTGCATCATAAGGGTTGCAGTGAAATGATTTTCGGATGAGCAATGATGGAGATTATGTAGTTTAGCTGAAAGAATTTTTATATATACTATATATTATTGTATCGTCTTGGAGACTTGTTTTAGATCAATTCATTGTATATATACTTTGGGTTATTATATCGTGGGCCTTGTGCCACAAGTTTGGTATTAACTTTTGAGTTTATGTTTCCACTGCAAGTAAATGTTGATAGATGTTTAATTGATATATAATTGAGATTTATAAATGCTAATTGTGATCAGCTAACAACTCGAAAGTGCGGGATGTTACACAAAAAGTTCTCTAGTGCCTCTGAACTTGAAGTAAACTTAGACAAAAGCAACATCTACATTGCTAGTGTTCCAGAGATTGAAAAGAGTGCACTTCAGCAGATTGTTAGTGTTCCTCAAGGTTCCTTCCCTTTCAGGTACCTAGAGGTGCCTCTTACCACCAGAAAACTCTTTTAAAATGAGTCCAAGCCACTCATTGAGAATACAATGGCTAGAGTTAGATCATGGGCTGCCAAGAAGCTTTCCTATGCTGCTCGTGTCAAAATTTTATTTTACCCAAGAAAGTTATGAGAGAAGTGCATAGTATTTGTAGAAACTACTTATGGACTGGTCTAGATACTCAATCAAAGAGAGCTCATGTGGCTTCAGATACTCTTTAAATGAAGAAAGTTTGTGTAGGCTAGAATATTAAAGACCTTGTTGCCTGGAACAAGGCAGTCGTGGCTAAACATCACTGGGCCATCTCTCAAAAGCAAGATAGGGTATGGATTAAGTGGATCCATGCCTATTATATCAAGCACCAGAATGTTAGAACCATGAACATTCCTAATACATTGTCATGATCTCTCTTTAACAATGATGTCACTGCACCTTTGTTAACTACTTCTAAATTTTCTATTAAAAGACTTTATGAAGCGCTCCTAGGTGAACATCCTAGAGTAAGCTGGAAAAGGGTCATATGTAACAATAAAGCTAGTCCAAAAGCTTTATTTGTTACTTGGCTACCTTTACAAGGGAGATTAACTACCAAGAGTATATTGTTTGATTGGGGTATTCTCACTGAGACTAATTGTTCGTTATGTGCAAATGTTGCTGAGACAATCAGACATCTATTCTTTGAATGTGAATTCACAAAGAGAATATGGACTATCTGCTTACAACAATGTTTCTGCTTAGAAATTAAGAGATTGTAGTAGGTTGAGAGACTTGATGTGGGCCCCAAGAAGGTACGCCTGAGCTCCGTTGTCCGTACACTGAAATCCTGTAAAACAAGGTTAGCCAACCCCGGGGGTGGTCTCGGGATCGCCCCTCCGACGCTCAAGTCAGTGAATGATTGAGGTAGAGAGAAAACGTTATCAATGTAGAGAGAGATGCTGTGGGTTTTGTAGCTGAGAATTGCTTACCTTTTGATTGATGAGACAACCGTTATTTATAGAGGATGGGACCTCCAACAAATGAAGGTATTTTAGTCAGCTCCAGCTGGTGGAGGATTGTCTTCCCTATATGTAGGGGTATTTTAGTAACTTCGTCATAGGTGGGCTGGTCCAAGAAATGGGCCCAAACAATTAGCCCCACGCCAAGTAATTGGAGTGAAAATCGCCCTTATTAGTGCGGTTGATTGGCGGATTAAGGTGATTACATTTTTACCGGTGTTGAGCAGGTTTCATGCCGGATCGTGGTGGAGAAGATTTTCCGTCGCTAGGATTAACCAAGCGAGTCGGGGTCCAGGGGTGAAACGCCCTGGTGGGGGTTAGGAAGCGACGCCCCCGAACTTTTTCAAGGTATAGAGGGGAGCCGAGTGGGTCTAGCTGCACCGAGTGAGTCTCGTGCTGAGCGAGGCTAGTTATGCCGAGTGGGTCTAGCTGCGCCGAGCGAGTCTAGCTGCGCCGAGCGCAGCCCCTGCTCCCTGCCCGAGCCGAGTGAGTCTCGTGCTGAGCGAGGCTAGTTATGCCGAGTGGGTCGAGCTGCGCCGAGCGCAGCCCTTGCTCCCTGCCCGAGCCGAGTGACTCTCGTGCTGAGCGAGGCTAGTGTTGCCGAGTGGGTATAGCTGCGCCGAGCGGGTCTAGCTGCGCCGAGCAGGTCTAGCTGCGCCGAGCGCAGCCCCTGCTCCCTGCCCGAGCCGAGTGAGTCTCGTGCTGAGCGAGGCTAGTGTTGCCGAGTGGGTCTAGATGCGCCGAGCGCAGCCCCTGCTCCCTGCCCGAGCCGAGTGAGTCTCGTGCTGAGCGAGGCTAGTGGTGCCGAGGCAAGCAAGCTGTACAAGAGGACCGAGGGGGTAGATGCGCCGAGCGGGGTTCCATTGGCTCCCATGCTGACCGATTGGGTTCATATGCGGCACTTAGCTCGATTTTGCCAATGAGGTACTTAGCCTGAATTTGGCAAAGTAAAAGAAGTGATTCGGCAAAGGACTAAGGAGTCCCATGTTAGCCGAGTGGATATGACGCCGTTCGGCCAAGGGCTAATGAGCCCCATGCTGACCGAGTGAGTGCCAATGAGGAACTTAGCTTGAATTCGGCTAATTATGAGAAGTGATTCGGCTAAGGACTATGAAGCCTTTTGTTGGCCGAGATGGTCGGACGCTACTCGGATGAGGGGCTAATGATCCCCATGTTGTCCGAGTGGGTGTCAATTGTACTTAGCCATATTTGGCTAAGTATTAGAGTGGCTCGACAAAGGAGAGGGGGTCTCCTATTGGCCAAGTGGGTCGGACGCCACTCGAATGAGGGGCGAATGAGCCCCATGCTGTCCGAGTGGGTGCCAATTGGTACTTAGCCATATTTAGCTAAGTATGTGAGTGGATCGTCAAAGGAGAGGGGGTCTCCTATTGGTCGAGTGAGTCGGACGCCACTCGGATGAGGGGCTAATGAGCCCCATGCTGTCCGAGTGGGTGTCAATTGTACTTAGCCATATTTGGCTAAGTATTAGAGTGGCTCGACAAAGGAGAGGGGGTCTCCTATTGGCCGAGTGGGTCAGACCAAGGTTGTTAAAATCGCGATTTGAATCGTAAAATCGTACGATTTTACGATTCAATTTTCGCCAAAAGATTTAAATCGCACTTAGAATCGGTTTTTGAAAAAATCGCATGTAAAATCGGTAGAATCGGTTAGAATCGGTAAAATCGCGATTTTTACCCGATTTTACCGATTCTGCCGATTAGCCCATTATATGATTCTTGTAGGCTGGGGATTAAAAAAATGGGCCAAGCCCATTTTCTCTCACCCTCATCAAACACGCTGCTCAGTGCTCAGTGCTCACCCATTTCTCTCTCACTTGAAACACGCTGCTCCAAGCCTCCAACCTAATGAAACACAATTCTCTCTCTCCTTCGGTTCTTGAGTTCTTTCGCTTCTAAATCTTCGATTCGGCTACCACTCGTCCACTCCCGTGTAATTATTTTCGATTTTTTGTTGCGTATTATCTCTTTCTTTCGATCTCATCAATAGTTGTTTTAAATTTTTAATTGATAATTTAGTTTTCGATTTTTTTTTTTTGGTAATTTTCGATTTTTTTTCGAGTAGTACCGAACCGAACTTCCTTCTATTGTAATTTAGTTATTGATTTTTTTGGTATTTTTCGATTATTTCGAGTAGTACCGCTAGTCTGCTACTCTGCCCTTCTATAGTTCTATTATTGTAATTTAGTTTTTGATTTTTTTTTTTTGGTAATTTTCGATTAGTATTTAGTAGTATCGAACTTACTTCTATTGAATCATTTGTAGAAACATGTCAAGCTCGCTTCAAGTTCTAGGAAAAAGAGAAAAAATGCTGCTGGTAATAGAACAGGCCCGGATGGGAGCACGGTACGATGAGGCGGATGGTGATCCTACAAAGGTAAGATGCAAATATTGTGGTGTTGTGCGTGGTGGTGGTATTTTCGGACTCAAACATCATCTTCTTGGGACTCGTTTTAATGTGGAGGCTTGCTTGCAAGTTCCCGATGATGTTAAACATAATTTTATGCAACTATTAGAGGCTAATGTGGAGAAGTCTAATAGAAAAAAAACAACCTTAATGACATTGGAGAGGAAGAAGAACATTTTCGGTTTCAAAGAGGAAGGGGCACTATGGATTCTTTTGTGGGTAGAAGTAAGCCAGGATTGCAAACAACACTTAATCAGAAATTTAAAAAGGAAGAAAGAGAGGAAGTTTGCCAACAAATTGCTCGTTTTTTTTATACAAGTGCTATTCCCTTTAATGTTGTCAATAATCCCGAATTTCCAACTATGATTGAAAAGATTGCTAAGTTTAGAGTTGGTCTTAAACCTCCTAGTTATCATGAAATAAGGGTCACATTCCTAGATAAAGAAGTGACTAATGTCATGATCATGCTTGATGAGTTCAAACAAGAATGGAAAAAAACTGGTTGTACTATTATGTCTCGATGGTTGGAGTGATAGAAAAAGGCGTTCTATTTGTAATTTCTTAGTGAATAGCCCTAAGGGGACTTGTCTTTTGTCATCTATAGATACATCGACATATCTAAGACAAATGACAAAGTCCTTGAGATGTTAGATGCTGTTGTAGAGCAAGTTGGTGAGGAGAATGTAGTTCAGGTTGTCACCGACAATGTTGCCAATTATAAGGCTGCTGGAGAAAAGTTAATGGAGAAAAGAACAAAGTTATACTGGACTCCATGTGCTGCCCATTGCATTGATCTAATGCTAGAGGATTTAGAGAAAAAGATTAAGGTTCACAATGTGACAATTGCAAAGGCTAGGAAAATAACAACATACATATATTCTAGGACTTTGTTGCTTACTTGGATGAGAGAAAGTACTAAGGGTAGAGAGCTAATTAGACCCGGTGTAACACGGTTTGCAACTTCTTACTTAACATTAAGGTGCTTAAATGAGCATAAAGGGTCATTATTAGCCCTTTTTGCATCTAATAAGTGGAAATCAAGCAAGTTTGCTTCAACTGTTGAAGGGAAAAAAATTAAAAGAATTGTCTTGGATACTCGGGGATTTTGGCAAAGTGTTGTAACATGTTTAAAGGGAGCCTTGCCACTTGTGAAAGTTCTCCGTATGGTGGATTCCGATGAGAACCCTGCAATGGGATTCATATATGAAGCAATGGCACAAGCGAAAAATCAAATCAAAACAAATTTCAACAATGTTGAGAAAAAGTACGTTTTTTTTTTAGCTTATTTGTGTATTCTTCCATGTAGCTAGTTATTTACTTTTTTGTTTGATCTTATTTGTGTTTTCTTCCATGTAGCTATAAACCTATTTTAGAGATTGTTGATGAGCGTTGGGTGGATCAACTACATAGACCTTTACATGCTGCTGCCTACTTTTTAAATCCACAATTTCAATATAGTGCTAATTTTCAAGGTAGTGCAGACATTAAAATAGGTTTGTATAATTGTTTACAAAGAATGGTCCCTGATCCCGATGAAAGAATGCTTATTGATCTACAAATGGATGCTTTTAAAAATGCCAAAGGACTCTTTGGGTTGCCTACTGCTGTGATGACCCGGACAAAAAAAACTCCAGGTGCATTTTTTTTCATTTTATTGTTAGTTTTTGTAATTTATAGTTATTTTCCAAGCATATTTATGTAATTATCTTTGTGTAGCCGATTGGTGGGATTCATATGGGGACGAATGTCCAGAGTTGAAAAGGTTTGCAATTAGGATTTTGAGCTTGACTTGCAGTTCTTCTGGTTGTGAGCGAAATTGGAGTGCCTTCGAGATGGTATATTAATGATCTATCCTATTTTATAGAACTTATGATTTTGGTTAAATTAAAAATTATTTAATGTTTGTTGATGTGATTTAGGTCCACACTAAGAAAAGAAATCGATTACATCAGAAAAAGATGAATGATCTAGTGTTCGTGATGTACAATCTGAAATTAAAGAGGAGATATGACAAACGAGCAAGCAAGTCCATAATACAACAACCAATAGTTTTGGATGACTTGCCTTCAGATGATGAGTGGATAGCTAAAATTGAAGAACCTGTTCTTCCAGCTACCAACACATGGTTAGGTGCTCTTGATAGAGCATCTAGGAGATTTGCAAGAGCTGTGCAAAATGGAGATGAAGGCATCAATGCAGAGTTGAATGGATCTCAAAGTATGCTTTGTTCTCTAACTTTCTTCCCCTTTATTAAATAACATTGCAAATCTAATCTTCTACTTCTCTTTTTTTTTTCTCTTTATGTAGATGAGAATGTTGAAGTTCAAATGCTAAGTGATGATGATGAAGTTGCACCAACCTTTGATTCAAATGATATTGATTTGGATGATATTGATGATTATGGTGATGAAATGGGGGCAACTACCACGGGAACTACCAACGGGAGTGATGATGTCGACGACGGGAGCTTTGGATTTAATGATTGATGAATATTATTAATTTAAATTGAGTACTTTTTTTTATTAAGGACAACTATTGTGTTTGTATTTTGTTAAACTTTAATTTTATTGTGTGTTTGTATTTTGTTCAACTTTAATTTTATTGATGGCGTCCTTTTTCATCTCATATTGATATCATTACGCATAAAATTGAATTTTTAGTGTTGTTCATTGAAAAAATAGGTAAACAGTTTACATATTTTATCATAGAATCTTATTCCCGTAAAATTCGTAGAATCTTACGATTTTACGATTCGATTTTACGATCCGATTCTGACAGGCCCTTCTGATTTAAAGTAGAATCGCGATTTTGACAACCTTGGGTCAGACGCCACTCGGATGAGGGGCTAATGAGCCCCATGCTGTCCGAGTAGGTGCCAATTGGTACTTAGCCATATTTGGCTAAGTATGAGAGTGGATCGATGAAGGAGAGGAGGTCTCCTATTAGCCGAGTGAGTAGGAACGCCACTCGGATGAGGTGCTTGATGAGCCCCATGCTGTCCGAGTGGGTGCCAATCAGTACTTAGCCATATTTGGCTAAGTATGAGAACGGCTCGGCATAGGAGAGTGGATCTCCTATTGGCCGAGTAGGTCGGACGCCACTCGGATGAGGGACTTAATGAGCCCCATGCTGTCCGAGTGGGTGTCAATCAGTACTTAGCCATATTTGGCTAAGTATGAGAGCGGCTCTGCATAGAAGAGGGGATCTCCTATTGGCCGAGAGGGTCGGACACCACTCGGATGAGGGGCTAATGGGCCCCATGCTGTCCGAGTGGGTGCCAATGAGGTACTTAGCCATATTTGGCTAAGTATTTGAGTGACGCTCCTCGAAATGCTGAGGGAGGTCATGTGATGCTCCTCGAGATACCGAGAGAGGTCATGGGACGCTCCTCGGCACGTTGGGGGCTTATGAGCCTCAAGTGGCCGAGGGAGGTCCTTAGCCTTATTTTGGCTAAGTATTTGAGTGACGCTCCTCAAAATGCTGAGAGAGGTCATGCGACGCTCCTCGAGATTTCGAGGGAGGTCTTTAGCCTCATATTGGCTAAGTATTCGAGTGGCACTCCTCAAAATGCTGAGGGAGGTCATGCGACGCTCCTCGGCACATTGGGGGCTTGTTAGCCTCAAGTGGCCGAGGGAGGTCCTTAGCCTTATTTTAGCTAAGTATCCGAGTGACGCTCCTCAAAATGCTGAGGGAGGTCATGTGAAGCTCCTCGAGATACCGAGGGAGGTCATGGGACGCTCCTCGGCACGTTGGGGGCTTATGAGCCGCAAGTGGTCGAGGGAGGTCCTTAGCCTTATTTTGGCTAAGTATTTGAGTGACGCTCCTCAAAATGCTGAGGGAGGTCATTCGACGCTCCTCGAGATTTCGAGGGAGGTCCTTAGCCTCATTTTAGCTAAGTATTGGAGTGACGCTCCTCAAAATGCTGAGGGAGGTCATGCGACGCTCCTCGAGATTTCGAGGGAGGTTGGGCGGGCGCGGATGTGTCGTTGTGCACCGCACCCGGCCAAAGATAAAATTTCTCCTACTCTCTTTTACACTAAGATAGTATAATGGAATTAGGGGTCGTATCCACAGGGAAACAGGGACGAGTTTAATATTCAGCGTGATTCAAAACCTAGATTAAGCTAAGGGCCGAGAAACCTAATAATAATTACAAAGGGGGGTTTCAAGTAGATTTACGAACAAACTAAACTACAACTAACATATAAACAAAATGAGAAATCAATTATGGAAAGATCTTGAATCCGATTAACATACACTTCAATTCATTATCGATCCTTGAACCTCCACTCTAATTATTTCCTTAATTATCTATTGTCGAGAATTAATCTCGTGTTCTCCTTATTCTTAGTTAAATAGCACGATCAGTGTGACTATAAAACCCTAACCAAAGGATAACCTAGTCCGATCGCGTCTAAGTTCAATCCAATAGCAAGAAATAAACACGAGAGAACCAACGCACACGCTTAACGTCATACAAGCGATAAACATTCAACAGTTGATTCAATTTCCCCAAGAAATAACCAAGATGATCAGCATCTGAGTTACTCCCTAGTTTGCTACAAATCGATAAAAGAATAAAACAATCCGATTCTATTCTTAAATCTAGCATTAGATTAATTACACAATCAAACTAGTAACATTCCTAGCATAATCATGCAAAAATCATAGAAAGCAAGCATAGAAATTAAACCATAATCAAAGAAAATAGAAAGAGAGGAAAGATCTCACAATAATGCTTGAAGCTTCATATTAATCTCGTTCAAGAACGGTTCAAGCTACAATTGGCATAGCATAAGCCAATCCCATAATTGAAATCTACAAAAACTAAACTAGAAAATAAAAACTAAAAAGAGAAGACAACAAGAGAGGAGTGGAGTTTTGGAGACTCCCTCTCCTTGTGGCTGCTGCCCCCCTAGGTCCAAAAATCAAGTTTAGTATTTATACTAAAGCTCAAAAATCAGCCGACATTTAGACCGACCTAGGGGGTCGCGAGGTGCGAGTCTGGTCGCACCGTGCGAGTGATCTCTGCCTTCCAACACGAGCTGAAGAACTGGGCCAAGCCAAGCAGGTCGCACCGTGCGAGGAATCTCGCGAGGTGCGAGCAAGCAGGTCGCGAGGTGCGACCTAGCTCGCGAGGTGCGAGCTGCTGGGCTGCTGGGCAGGCTTGCTTCGAGCAGCTGGACGAGCATGCTGGGCGAGCGCTGGGCGTGCGATGATGATGCGCTGGGCTGGGCAGCTTGCTTCGAGCGCACGCTGGCGATGCTTGTGCTGGCTTGGGTGCTGCTTGCTGCGATGGGCGAGGCTTGGGCTTGCGATGCTTGTTAGGCATGCGGTGCTTCGACTTGCGGTGATGCTTGGGCTTTGCTCGGCTCAAATGCACTTCACCTTGGAAGCTCGGAATACATGACGTTAACACAAATTATCTCGCAAAACTCCGAACTTCCGCTAAGAGTTAAATAAAACAAGAATGTTAACAATTACAATCAAACCCTTAGCAAAGTGCACCCAAAGTTACGTAAATACTACGTGTAACTTGAGCGTATCAGAGGTCCTTAGCCTTATTTTGGCTAAGTATTTGAGTGACGCTCCTCAAAATGCTGAGGGAGGTCATGCGACGCTCCTCGAGATTTCGAGGGAGGTCCTTAGCCTCATTTTGGCTAAGTATTGGACTGACGCTCCTCAAAATGCTGAGGGAGGTCATGCGACGCTCCTCGAGATTTTGAGGGAGGTCCTTAGCCTTATTTTGGCTTAGTATTTGA
This sequence comes from Beta corolliflora, assembly GCA_947648045.1. Taxonomy (NCBI): domain Eukaryota; kingdom Viridiplantae; phylum Streptophyta; class Magnoliopsida; order Caryophyllales; family Amaranthaceae; genus Beta; species Beta corolliflora. The sequence continues at coordinate 1,228,349 of CANSZD010003990.1, forward strand.
GTGATGCTCCTCAAAATGCTGAGGGAGGTCATGGGACGCTCCTCGAGATTTCGAGGGAGGTCCTTAGCCTCATTTTGGCTAAGTATTCGAGTGACGCTCCTCAAAATGCTGAGGGAGGTCATGCGACCCTCCTCGAGATTTCGAGGGAGGTCATGGGACGCTCCTCGGCACGTTGGGGGCTTGTGAGCCTCCAGTGGTCGAGGGAGGTCTTTGGCCTTATTTTGGTTAAGTATTCGAGTGACGCTCCTCAAAATGCTGAGGGAGGTCATGCGACGCTCCTCGAGATTTCGAGGGAGGTCCTTAGCCTTACTTTGGCTAAGTTAGTGGGACGCTCCTCTTATGAGTGAGGAGGTGTCAATGAATAAGTTTCTCGACTCAGGGGAGTTACGAGCCCGATCTTTCCTCCTTTGAGCGTATTTATTCGTCCAGCTGAGGGGTTCCAAGTAATTAGCCCCACGCTGGATGACCGGATAGGGTAACGTCATTCCTTTACGAGGCGGTCGTCTAGCGGAAAGCGAGAGAGACCCATGTTCTGGGGTACCTTGCTATTCCCGAGATGGGGGGAGGGACTCGGGATTATGCCTTGCTTCAGGTTGGGTGTCCTGACATGCGGTTCATTTTCTTTGTCCGAGTTGGTTCTTTAGACCAAGGGGGGTCGTGCTTGGATGGAGGTTGCTCGTGCACGCCAAGTTGATTGGCAGAGAGGGTCATACCCGAGCCGAGGGGGTTCGGACATGTCCGAGAGGGGTGACTTTCAGTGTCGCCACTTTGACGTCATGAATGGGTCAATAAATTGTACTTAGCCATTTTCGGCTATGTTAGTGGGACACCCCTCTCATGACCGAGGAAGTGCCAATGAAGTTCTCGATTCTTGAGTTTCCTTTTGCTCGACTTTGTTGACTTTAGCTTTCCTTGACCAATCTGGGTGACGTAAGGCTTTTGATGGTGTGCCTTTAAGATTGAGACAAATTTCTCCTTGGTTGAGTAGGCATCTAAGACCGAGTAGATGCCCCAGTAGAGTGAGCACCCAAGGATGAGTGGGACCTTGAATGAGCAGGTACCACTGACGAGTGGGTGCCTTTGATGAGTAGGCACCTCTGGCTGAGTATATGTCTTGGCCAAGGGGGTACCTTGAATGAGTAGGTACCGTTGATGAGTAGGTGCCTTTGATGAGTAGGCACCTATGGCTGAGTATATGCCTTGGCCAAGTGGGTACCTTGAATGAGTAGGTACCGTTGATGAGTAGGTGCCTTTGATGAGTAGGCACCTATAGATGAGTGTATGCCCTTGGCCGAGTGGGTACCTTAAATGAGTAGGTACCGTTGATGAATAGGTGCCTTTGATGAATAGGCACCTATAGATGAGTTCGTGGGTACCTTGAATGAGTAGGTACCGTTGATGAGTGGGTGCCTTAGATGAGTAGGCACCTATGACCGAGTATATGCCCTTGGCCGAGTGGGTACCCAAGGATGTGTGAGTACCTTGAATGAGTAGGTACCGTTGATGAGTGGGTGCCTTCGATAAGTAGGCACCTATGGCCGAGTATACGCCCTTGGCCGAGTGGGTACCCAAGGATGAGTGAGTACCTTGAATGAGTAGGTACCGTTGATGAGTGGGTGCCTTCGATGAGTAGGCACATATGGCCGAGTATACGTCCTTGGCCGAGTAGGTACCTTGAATGAGTAGGTACCGTTGATGAGTAGGCACCTATAGATGAGTGTGTGGGTGCCTTAGATGAGTAGACACCTATGGCCGAACCGGACCATAAACTTGAGGGTGCTACTGTTTATTCTGGAGAGGTTTTGCAGCTCTGAGTCACCACACCCCTCTTTCGGATCAGTATTCATGAGTTGTGTTCTTCGAGACAAATTCTTCCGAGTGATAACATGTCTCTGGAGGACCTTGAAGAGGCGTGAGTAGCTTGCTTCTCCCTGGCTGAGTTGCCCCTTGAAGGTTGACGAAGTCCTTCCCTCTGTTTAGGTCCCAGCCGGTTAGGCTGAGCATCTCGAGAGGGACGAATGATCTCATCGTGACGAGAGTGGCAACCATACTCATCTGACTTTGCTGGAGAGTTTGTTGAATATGAGCTGCAATCAAGGTGATGTGCATTTGCGGTTATGGGTGGAGGGTCAGCTACTTGTATCCGACGCGATGTCACGGGCTGACCGACTTCGTGATGCTGATGGGTTTTCCAATCGGGGTGGAATCATCATCATTGGGATAGAGGGATATCACCGTAGGTGTATGATGATGGGATGCTTGAGCTCTCCTGGAACGGATGACTTGGGAGCGTGTCTGCTTGGTTAGGGCCATTACTGAGTTGCAATGAGGTGATTCTTACTGAGTGGTGGCGAAGCAACTTTGTTTGTAACTTCCCCACAGACGGCGCCAAACTGTTTCTGCTAAGAAATTAAGAGATTGTAGTAGGTTGAGAGACTTGATGTGGGCCCCAAGAAGGTACGCCTGAGCTCCGTTGTTCGTACAGCGAAATCCTGCAAAACAAGGTTAGCCTACCCCGGGGGTGGTCCCGGGATCGCCCCTCCGACGCTCAAGTCAGTGAATGATTGAAGTAGAGAGAGAAAGTGATCAATGTAGAGAAAGATGCTATGGGTTTTGTAGCTGAGAATTGCTTACCTTTTGATTGATGAGACAACCGCTATTTATAGAGGATGGGACCTCCAATAAATGAGGGTATTTTAGTCAGCTCCAGCTGGTGGAGGATTGTCTTCCCTAGATGTAGGGGTATTTTAGTAACTTCGTCATAGGTGGGCTGGTCCAAGAAATTGACCCAAACAAACAGATTGGTATTACTCATGTTAGGCATACTTTGAAGAAGAAATTAAGATAGTTGCTGCCAAAAGTCATAGTAAGACTATTCACTCAAAGTTGTATGTAATGTTCTTTGCTGAAGCTATATATCAGATTTGGTTGTATAGAAATTAGTTAGTGTTTGGAGGTGCTAGTTGACAGGCTAAATCGTATCACCTAATAAAAAATAACCTAAGGTCCACTAACTAGTAGTCAGGGAAGTCAGGATTGAATCCACAGGGAGAAAGTTATACTATTGTATCTGAATTCTAATATTATACTAACTAAATCAGATGAAAATGGTTGTGTGACTAAACTAAGCAAATAACAGAACTAAATACGAGGGAATAAATTAATTAATAAAGAACTAGGACTATGGATCACTATGCATACAATTCGGGAAATCATGGACGAATAACAACCACCTAATAAGTCAATTTATCTAGGGCACATGTAATTTCTCTCGAACATTACCTCCTTCAAAGATCACCTAGTCGCTCCCGCATGGTCAAGGATCATTCTGCCTAATGATTGAAAGCCTATACGAAATCTCTCCTCTCGAAGCAGATTCAATATTGCGATAATAGAAATACAAATCAGGCCTAATTTATACATCTAGCATGAACGATTCAATCACAAGAAACAATTGAAGACTAATCTATCAATCCCTCATTGCATACATAGATCCCCACAATCCTAGAAATAAAACTACTCACTCATGCTTATGAAAACAATAACAAAATCAATATAAAAATTCATACTTTGAATCATTGCGAATAACACTAGTGGAAAAAACATCAAGTGCTCCGGTTAAAACCCGTACAAATGCTCCGTATTTGACCCGTAGCAGACGTCATACGAGCACTTGAGTAGTTATCAAGTGCTCCGGTTGAAAACCGGAGCACTTAGATTTACAAGTGCTCCGGTTGTCTTAAAAACCGGAGCACTTGTGAATTTTATATGTTCAAAATACATCAAGTGCTCCAGTTGATAGGAAAAAACCGGAGCACTTGTGAGTCAAGTGCTCCGGTTTTTTCCTTACAACCGAAGCACTTGACTTTTTTTTTATAAATAAAAAAAAATCGCTGTTGTTGCTATTGTTCAGCAAGCATACAGCAACATCAAGGGTGTGATAGGCAAAATAAAGAGTAAAGATAACCAAGCCAATAGTTCAGAATGTACGGATCAATATTGGAAGCAAACAACAAAATTTAAAAGAATACAAAAAGTTATGTGTTGTTCATATAAACAAAAGGGTATGCATTTAAACCACCCAATTATAAAATAAACAATCATGAACAGAGAACATCGGATAAAGAGAGAATATTACATGAAATTTGAATCAAACTTATATAAATTTAAGATTTTTTTTAATAAAAAAAGAAGCTTACTTTCAGTTTCAGGTGAGAACACAGAACAACAAGAAGTGAGTATCAAAGCATCCAAGTAAATCTATAGATTCTAGTATCCATAATATCAAATTCAATGGGTTAAAACAGCAAGGGTACTCAGTAACACGTTGCAACTGTAAGAAGACTTTATTATCACAACTCCCTAAATGCATAGAAGCAATAGTTCCACCATATCCAAGCATCTGCAGAAAAAAGTAAAGTATGATTGAAGATATCAATTTCCATACTACAACATAAACTAATTGAGAAACGTACACCACTGCTCATTGAACAGATTGAAGCAAAATAACCTAATATTCAACACACATAACCCCTTATTCTTGATTGTGGATAATTGACAGCAATAATCGAAGCACCACAATAAAATCAAACAACAAATTCAGAAATAGACTGACCAAAACCATGGAACATCCAAACTTCAACTTTAAATATTATAAGTATTGGTAACTACTAACCTTTATAACCACATTTTAGCAAAAACACAGTTCACTAGCATTCATCACAGATTCACAGGTTGCATTACCAACGCAGAAGACAAATGAACAAACAAATAGAAGTATGTTGCACCATCAAATAATTAAGCATCTAAAAAATTTAGGAGGAAATAAGATATTATAATAAAGTAAATAATTAGTGAAAGAGGAAATATACCAACTATGAACAAAGCTTGAAAACCTAGTTTGATGGGATTTGAAGAGCTCGCATGGCAATGCATTAAACATGATCATTAATTAATACCTAACAAACAAAATCAAAACAACTGGATTGCTACAATTGATCATTGCAAGTGATTTTGATTTGAGCTCACCAATACAACTGGACCATCTTGCTTAGCTCGACTCTGAATACTACAATTGATCATTGCAAGTAATTATGATTTGAGCTGCTTGACAAGCCCATTGACTGTGATAACGGAATCAGTACCCCACATGCACAAATCTTCTAAGAACGGAACTATTGTCGCCATTGTTGAAAGCTTTTCTCAATCACGATTTGAACAGAGAGAGAAACGATTATGGTACAGTGAGGAAAAAATACCTTAATATAAGCGCATTCGGGGGAGAAGGAGGCTGATGGAGAGTATATAAAATTTACCATATACACCACCTGCTAAATACAACTAGCTGCTACAGCTCGAATGGAGTCAACAACACACTCAAATGACCTCTTTGTGAAATTCGGTTGATTCCTGCATATCATAATCTGGTTCTTACTTCAATTTATGAAGAAATCATACTCTTAAATACTTAATATCCCATAAAATACTTCAAGTAGCATTCACATATAAGTCTATTATAACAAATCATAGATACCCCCATAAAATCCTCAACTAGCATTTACATTTATAAAGAAACATATTCAAAGGAAGAAAAACATTACACCCCTGTCATGACCAACACAAGAATGATGAGCCAATTGCAATATGAAATGATGAGGAGCAGCCAATTAATATAGAAATGGGCCATTAAATCAACTAGGACATTATAGCTTTTGTTGCTGAAGGAGAATAGACCCAATCTTAAAAATATATAAACCTAAATTTCTATTATTATATTTAAAAGAATAAACCATGAGACTCACACTATATAAGTCTCATAGGTTCATAACAATTCCGATAAGAGCTAATAAGTTGTATGAATTCAGTTTCCAGCTAAAATCAAGAAGAAGGAGGATGTGGTTAGGGGGCAGGGGGTGCAGGATAGCTGGATAGGGAGTTGCAGGTAGTATGGGATCGGGAACTCAAAGAGGAGAGGGACGATAGGGTGGCAGGGGTATGAGGAGCAGCACAACATCCACGAGTAAATGGAATTGAATAGGACTTAGACTTGTACTCATTTTAGCCGTTAAGCTCCAAAAACAAATGGCTCAGATTTGTACTCATTTTAGGACCAAAATCATGTGATACATATCAACACACAGGGATAAATTTAACAAAATCATAAATGGCATACTAACAAAAGCATAATCACAAAACTATAATTCAGAAGCACCCAAATAAATTTAACTAGTTACAATAGTTATAAGGTAAAATGATAGTCACATGTCCTGCTTGAGTTTCTTTTCTAGTTCTCTTCTTTTGACTACTACAAGATCAAATGATAGTCACTGATCAAAGTTACATTGTTTCCTAATTCGTAATTTATATAAACTTTGTTTGCAGATTATGCAAACAGTTGGTTTCCTTGGACCTGCTTTTTTCTTAACTCAGTGGATCCATGTTAACTCACCTGCAATTGCTGTTCTCTGCATAGCCTACAGCCAACAGGTTTGTCTTCTCTTTTTCTTTTCATGAGATAGTACTTGGACACATCTAGTTATCAGAAAACGAGAACATGATTAATGTATGTGATATCTAATATGCTGAAAGCTGATCATAACCACGGAACTGACGCATTCTCACAATTTGGTCTATAATCGAATCACCAAGACATTCCCCCTCGGTACTCTGTAAGTAGTTATAACTCAGTTTCTCATTTCCTCCTTTTGATAGGCTCCTAATTAGTTCTCCTATCATTGAGAAAGCAATACGCACAAACTTCCTCTGCTTTACTAATGATATATAGCTGCATATAAATATATCCTCTTTCATCCTTTGTTTTGAACAATTTAATTCAACAATTTGACGGAGAAAATGTCATCCCATTATCAAAGAGCAAAGCAGAAAAACATAATTCCTTGTTCAGTTACATACTTCAATCAAGCAAAATTAATCACAAATCATAAAAAAAATTAGAATTAGAGAAAGATTAAGAGAGCATACTAATCTTGATTCATTGTTGCGAGTAGTGAAAGATGATCGAAACCTAAATTTGAAATTTCACCTAAAAATTGCTGGAGGAACGGCTTGGATTAATTATATCGATGAAGAGGCGGATTCACGTGCAATGCAACAGGATAATCTGTAAAAGCGTGAATAGAACAAAAATTTGTGATTTATTTGAAAATTTTATCCTATAATTATGAATTCGAAGTAAAGAAAAATAAAAGAGAGATAAAGCAACGAATTAACCAAGGAGATTGGCTTCAAGGAGTGTCGCGGGAAGTGAGACCGCAAGAAGCAGATCTGAAGTTTGGGAGGAGAGAGAGCCGAAGCACGCAATGGTGGTTTTGTACCGGCCGGAAGAAGAAACCGACGAGGGTAGAAGCCTTGGCAGTGACGAACAATAATTAGGTTAATGAGAACAGCCAAGCAAAGATTCTCCTACAACTTGCCACCGCAAATCAGCTTGCTCGATTTATAGGAACTCGCTTAATAAAGTCAATCCAATTGAAACCTAGGGTTTAATGAAAAAGAAAATTGAAGAGAAATTCGAATGAAATATAATCTGCGCCATTCAAATTCAAAGTGTTTGATCATTTCGCAGGCCATTATTAGATCGAAATCACGAAGCAACAGATTGTAAAATCTCGTCGAGAAGAAGAAGCGAGAATTCTGCAATTGAATTGTTTGTTGGTTGATAGACTGTAAAATAACGAAGCGACATATTGTAAAATCTCCTCGAGAAAAATATGACAATTGCAGATCTAGTTGAAGCAGCATGAACATAGATGAGAGAGTAAAAAGAAAACAGAAGGTTGGAGGAGGTTCGGCGGACTGAACGAGAAGGAGGAGGGGGGTTCCAATTGATGGAAAATTAAAGTGAAACGCAGTACGTACACCTATAGTCGAAAATAATTATTTGGAGGAAAACTTGTGTAAGTGCTCGGGTTGATTAACCGGAGCACTTATTCACAAGTGCTCCGGTTGACTAGTCAAACAATCAAGACCGGAGCACTTGTGAATTTTTTATATTAAAATTTTCACAAGTGCTTGGGTTGATTATTCAATCGAAGCACTTGACAAGTAGAACAAGGTGTTTTTTCCACTAGTGTAACTAAGAAATTAATCTAATCGATAATAAAGAAAATTACCAAATTGAAGAACTATATTGAACTTGCAAGTAATCCAAATGTTTGATCTTGAATCCAAAGTGAAAACTAGTAAACTAGGGTTCTTGAATAACTCTCTAGAGAAAACTAGGAAAAATAGTAGCTAAAAACAAAGATTGAATAAAAGATGTCTTAGTAATGTTCTCATTTTCGTATTTATACTAAACCTAAAACATAAAGGAAAAGTAATACGAAAATAGCCCGAAAATCATTAAAATATGCGTGCCGGGTCAACTGCCCGATCGGGCCAACTCGCCCGACCCCATCGGGCGAAAAGCTATTTATTTCGGAAATATGACGGACTACCCGCCCGATCGGGCAAGCTCGCCCGATCCCATCGGGCGGGAGTCTTTTCCTCTTGTTTTCAACTCTAGAACGCAGCCAGATGAATATGTTCTCGGGCCCGATCGGGCTAAACCGACCGATCCCATCGGGCGGGAAAACTGCGATTTTGAGTCAATTTGCAAAGGCTGTATCTCTCAAACCAGAAGTCCGTTTGAGGTGTGTAACCTATCATTGGAAATATCTTAAAGTCTAGTTTTCAACCCAACTGGAATTTATTAATTATCAATTTTGTATCAAAAGTTATGATCAAAATAGTGAACAAGTGTCAGTTTTGGCACTTCTTTTACTAACTATTTGCTTCATTCTAACTCGAAATTGTCCCAAACGGATGCATTGTGATCCTTGTGCTAGCTATCTTCATCCTCAATGATTAATAGGCTTGATCTTAGATAATCATAATCAATTTGCATCAAAATAACCTAAAAATCATCGAAAAACGCAAACGGGGAGTAGTAGAGCAAAACTTGAGTAAATCATGCAAATATGCACCTAAATGCTCTAATATGAACTATAAATGCAACCTAAATGCACCTAAAACTCTATATAAAACCATAATATCAAACTCCTTCAAGCTTTACCTTTGCTTGTCCTCAAGCAACAAGACATAGACATTAGAAAAGAAAGACAACCTACAATAAAGGACTACAATATGGCCAAAGACTCAACTGAAAACACGAGAGATATAATCATTACACAAACCAAGAATCGAAACAATCTCGAACAAAGCCGCATAGCATGTCATGTATCGCAATCGACTCTCCAATCATACCACGTACCATCTCTCCCAAGCTGGATTTAACCAAACCTGACATACCTCACTATAGTTATGCGCGCTCAAATCTCTCATGTGTTTAAAGGATGAATGATGACACTCAACCTAAATCAAGTCGACTCAGATGAAACATGTACTCTTTAACTTTGACTTTTTGACTCACTTAATACTCAACAATACAATACACAATGATCAAGAGGACTTTTAAAGGTTGTAATGGGGCTGAGGTTAAAGGTATGGAGAATAATTTGGGAATTGTGGTTGAAAAACCAATGATGGGGAACATCATATAACTGAAAACATGACCATGAAAAGTCACAACAACTCCACGCAACAACCAACACTTTTTCCATTCAAAAATTTCAATAATAACCCATTTTTCACTTTTTTTTTTCTTTTTCGAGCTTTCAATTCAATTTCAAATCTCACTAAACATATTTTCCATCCATCTAAACCAGAAATAGAGCACTTCAATTCAATACAAACCAAATCAAAACTAATACTCGCTCCCCCAAGCTAGGCTTAGGACAAGAATCAAATGAGACCAATGGCTTGTAATATAGGTAATTAATCAAACATAGTTAGGAAGGCTCAACGGGGCTAGAGAAAGGATAATATGAAAAAAAAAGAATAACTCTGGAGCTAAGATCATGAAATGAAACGCCTCAATCATATCAAAATGTATGCACTATCAAATATCAATGCGTACCAAGTCAAAGTCAAGATCAATGCGACAACTAAGGAACTAATTACACATGAAAGAGCATAACTGACACAGATACGTCGGTTTATAGGCACATAAGCTCACTTAGGTTAGGTATCTGCACAGTAAAGTTAAATCGAGCCAGAGAGAGATCAAACAATCTTACCACAAACGATCAATTGCAAAACAATGGTGCTATGAAGAATCATGAACAAGATGAATGACCTTAGGAAGTGTAGTGAAATATCAACAAGGTTCTCAAAAAGTGTTAGCAATAGTCCCATAGATGCAAACTAAAATGATATGAAATCTAATATAAAAAAAAAAATCTAATGCAACTAAGAAAGGAATACATTTTTTTTTCGTTACATGTAAACTCCCACCCCTAATGAGCGGTACAAACCATGTAACAATCCTACTAAAGCAATAAATCTAAACAAGTATGCAACTAACATGCACGAAGTGACATCCTTCCCCAAGTCGAACTTTACATTGTCCTCAATGTGAACACTGAGAAGAACAACGAAGCAAAAAAAAGGGATGGGTACAACTCACAGAAAAGGTGGGTAATGAACATAGAGTGTGCCAAACAGTATTGACACTGCCACCACAACCAAGAGCACGTCACTGGAACACACGTTAGCAAAGTAGTCATAAAGTAGAAATAAAGATAACATCTAAATGTTAAAAAGTCGGGTTGCCTCCCGATAAGCGCTGGTTTTTTAGGGTCCCGCACGACCGAAATACTTTTTACATTATGAAGAATCCAATGCCTTCAGTAACTTATCAAATTCTCCTGCAAACATGTTATTGAACACTCGATATTGCTTGACAGCAAGCATAATTATATTCACTAATAGGTGGTTAGAGGTACCACAAGAAAAAGGAAAAAATGTACAACTATCTTGCAATTCCTCAGGTTTCACAGGATGAACATGAATATTTACTTGGTCAAAATTATCATGCGACAATAGATCTTTAAGAAAACAAGGAGGATATAACACAGGGGATGAAGGTACAAGATCAAGCTTCCGTGAAAACAGGATATGAGTGTTATGCAGGTTAGGCTCAACATCGAATTTTTGTACGCTTTCAGCATATTCAAACTCTTTACCTAAAACTTCACTCTCATTAATAAGCTTGTCAACAAAGGAGTTTTCATTCAAAAGTTCAATAACCATTGGTTTTTCAATCATTGATTCTATAACTAATGATTTTTCCTCCTCAAAAACATCCATTATATCCATCTTTTCCTTATTTAAACTACCATCAAGAGTCAAATGATAACCTTCTTCTAATGAACTAGCATTCTCAACTAACACATCATCATAATACAAATGTTGCTCAATAGGTTGGCTAATAGATTTTAGTCTAGATGCTATTGATCTTTGACTTTCTGCAATATTTGCTAGTTGCAACATATAATCCTCATCAACAAATTTATAATCCTCCTGAACCTTATTTAATTCATTCATGAAATCATAAAGAAAATCTTTGATACTATCATATTCAGATAGAGCATTAGAAAAATTAAACTCAGGGATAGGGTTATTGACATGCATATATGACTCATTATGTGGACAAAGAGAAATATCATGATCATAAGAGTGACAACAAGAACAAAAATCAGATGGAGAGGTAAGAGTTTGAAAATCATAGATAGATGAATTTTCTAGAGCTGGAGTAACATATCTTGTCATCTCCCACTCAAAGGTTTTCCTAACTAATTGCTCAAACAAATTACAACCCACTTCAGGTGTCATATCCATGGAATCTACAACTACCCTCGTATCATCATTCAAACCCTCATAGATCACTAAACCAATTTCCCATTGTTCAAATAAATGGTCGGGACCAAGATAGTTTTCAAATCTAAGCTTATATCTCCAAAACACTTCATGTTCAAATTGGGGAAAAGAGATAGACGTCATTCAAATAAAAAAAATTAAAAAAATTATTTACAAAATATATATATACAATTAGTCTAATATTAACAGTTCAGATATAATAGTAATAAGCCGTCTCCCCGGCAACGGCGCCTAAATTTGACAGGCTAAAATCGTATCACCTAATCAAAAATAACCTAAGGTCCACTAACTAGTAGTCAGGGAAGTCAGGATCGAATCCATAGGGAGAAAGTTATACTATTGTATCTGAATTTTAATATTATACTAACTAAATCAGATGAAAATGGTTGTGTGACTAAACTAAGCAAATAACAGAACTAAATACGAGGGAATAAATCAATTAATAAAGAACTAGGTTTTGGATCACTATGCATACAATTCGGGAAATCAGGGACGAATAACAACTACCTAATAAGTCAATTTATCTAGGGCACATGTAATTTCTCTCGAACATTACCTCCCTCAAAGATCACCTAGTCGCTCTCGCATGGTCAAGGATCACTCTGCCTAATGATTGAAAGCCTATACGAAATCTCTCCTCTCAAAGCAGATTCAATATTGCGATAATAGAAATACAAATCAGGCCTAATTTATACATCTAGCATGAACGATTCAATCACAGGAAACAATTGAAATATAAGGCAATTAGACTAATCTATCAATCCCTCATTGCATACATAGATCCCCACAATCCTAGAAATAAAACTACTCACTCATGCTTATGAAAACAATAACAAAATCAATATAAAAATTCATACTTAGAATCATTGCGAATAACTAAGAAATTAATCTAATCGATAATAAAGAAAGCAATAAAGAAAATTACCAAATTGATGAACTATATTGAACTTGCAAGTAATCCAAATGTTTGATCTTAATCCAAAGTGAAAACTAGTAAACTAGGGTTCTTGAATAACTCTCTAGAGAAAACTAGGAAAAATAGTAGCTAAAAACAAAGATTGAATAAAAGATGTCTTAGTAATGTTCTCATTTTCGTAATTATACTAAACCTAAAACATAAAGGAAAAGTAATACGAAAATAGCCCGGAAATCATAAAAATACGCGTGCCGGGTCAACTGGTCGATCGGGCCAACTCGCCCGACCCCATCGGGCGAAAAGCTCTTTATTTCGGAAATATGACGGACTACCCGCCCGATCGGGCAAGCTCGCCCGATCCCATCGGGCGGGAGTCTTTTCCTCTTGTTTTCAACTCTAGAACGCAGCCAGATGAATATGTTCTCGGCCCGATCGGGCTAAACCGCACGATCCCATCGGGCGGGAAAACTACGATTTTGAGTCAACTTGCAAAGGTTGTATCTCTCTAACCAGAAGTCCGTTTGAGGTGTGTGACCTATCATTGGAAATATCTTAAAGTCTAGTTTTCAACCCAACTGGAATTTATTAATTATCAATTTTGTATCAAAAGTTATGATCAAAATAGTGAACAAGTGTCAGTTTTGGCACTTCTTTTACTAACTATTTGCTTCATTCTAACTCGAAATTGTCCCAAACGGATGCATTGTGATCCTTGTGCAAGCTATCTTCATCCTCAATGATTAATAGGCTTGATCTTAGATAATCATAATCAATTTGCATCAAAATAACCTAAAAATCATCGAAACACGCAAACGGGGAGTAGTAGAGCAAAACTTGAGTAAATCATGCAAATATGCACCTAAATGCTCTAATATGAACTAGAAATGCAACCTAAATGCACCTAAAACTCTATATAAAACCATAATATCAAACTCCTTCAAGTTATACCTTTGCTTGTCCTCAAGCAACAAGACATTGACATTAGAAAAGAAAGACAACCTACAATAAAGGACTACAATATGGCCAAAGACTCAACTGAAAACACGAGAGATATAATCATTACACAAACCAAGAATCGAAACAATCTCGAACAAAGCCGCATAGCATGTCATGTATCGCAATCGACTCTCCAATCATACCACATACCATCTCTCCCAAGCTGGATTTAACCAAACCTGACATACCTCACTATAGTTATGCGCCCTCAAATCTCTCATGTGTTTAAAGGATGAATGATGACACTCAACCTAAATCAAGTCGACTCAGATGAAACATGTACTCTTTAACTTTGACTTTTTGACTCACTTAATACTCAACAATACAATACACAATGATCAAGAGGACTTTTAAAGGTTGTAATGGGGCTGAGGTTAAACGTATGGAGAATAATTTGGGAATTGTGGTTGAAAAACCAATGAGGGGGAACATCATATAACTGAAAACATGACCATGAAAAGTCACAACAACTCCATGCAACAAACAACAATCTCCAAAAAAATATAACCAACACTTTTTCCATTCAAAAAATTCAATAATAACCTTTTTTATTTTACTTTATTCTCATCTTTTTTTTCACTTCTTTTTCATTTCATTTTTCACTTTTTTTTTCTTTTTTCTTTGTTTTTTTTTTCGAACTTTCAATTCAATTTCAAAGCTCACTAAACATATTTTCCATCCATCTAAACCAGAAATAGAGCACTTCAATTCAATACAAATCAAACTAAAACTAATACTCGCTCCCCCAAGCTAGGCTTAGGACAAGAATCAAATGAGACCAATGGCTTGTAATATAGGTAATTAATCAAACATAGTTAGGAAGGCTCAACGGGGCCAGAGAAAGGATAATATGAAAAAAAAAAAGAATAACTCTGGAGCGAAGATCATGAAATGAAACGCCTCAATCATATCAAAATGTATGCACTATCAAATATCAATGAGTACCAAGTCAAAGTCAAGATCAATGCGACAACTAAGGAACTAATCACACATGAAAGAGCATAACTGACACAGATACGTCGGTTTATAGGCACATAAGCTCACTTAGGTTAGGTGTCTGCACAGTAAAGTTAAATCGAGCCAGAGAGAGATCAAACAAACTTACCACAAACGATCAATTGCAAAACAATGGTGCTATGAAGAATCATGAACAAGATGAATGGCCTTAGGAAGTGTAGTGAAATATCAACAAGGTTCTCAAAAAGTGTTAGCAATAGTCCCATAGATGCAAACTAAAATGATATGAAATCTAATATAAAAAAAAAATTCTAATGCAACTAAGAAAGCAGTACATTTTTTTTTTCGTTACATGTAAACTCCCACCCCTAATGAGCGGTACAAACCATGTAACAATCCTACTAAAGCAATAAATCTAAACAAGTATGCAACTAACATGCACGAAGTGACATCCTTCCCCAAGCCGAACTTTACATTGTCCTCAATGTGAACACTGAGAAGAACAACGAAGCAAAAAAAAAGCGATGGGTACAACTCACAGAAAAGGTGGGTAATGAACATAGAGTGTGCCAAACAGTATTGACACTGCCACCACAACCAAGAGCACGTCACTGGAACACACGTTAGCAAAGTAGTCATAAAGTAGAAATAAAGATAACATCTAAATTTAAGAAAGTCGGGTTGCCTCCCGATAAGCGCTGGTTTTTTAGGGTCCCGCACGACCGAAATACTTTTTACATTATGAAGAATCCAATGCCTTCAGTAACTTATCAAATTCCCCTACAAACATGTTATTTAACACTCGATATTGCTTGACAGCAAGCATAATTATATTCACTAATAGGGGGTTAGAGGTACCACAAGAAAAAGAAAAAAATGTACAACTATCTTGCAATTCCTCAGGTTTCACAGGATGAACATGAATATTTACTTGGTCAAAATTATCATGCGACAATAGATCTTTAAGAAAACAAGGAGGATATAACACAGGGGATGAAGGTACAAGATCAAGCTTCCGTGAAAACAGGATATGAGTGTTATGCAGGTTAGGCTCAACATCGAATTTTTGTACGCTTTCAGCATATTCAAACTCTTTACCTAAAACTTCACTCTCATTAATAAGCTTGTCAACAAAGGAGTTTTCATTCAAAAGTTCAATAACCATTGGTTTTTCAATCATTGATTCTATAACTAATGATTTTTCCTCCTCAAAAACATCCATTATATCCATCTTTTCCTTATTTAAACTACCATCAAGAGTCAAATGATAACCTTCTTCTAATGAACTAGCATTCTCAACTAACACATCATCATAATACAAATGTTGCTCAATAGGTTGGCTAATAGATTTTAGTCTAGATGCTATTGATCTTTGACTTTCTGCAATATTTGCTAGTTGCAACATATAATCCTCATCAACAAATTTATAATCCTCCTGAACCTTATTTAATTCATTCATGAAATCATAAAGAAAATCTTTGATACTATCATATTCAGATAGAGCATTAGAAAAATTAAACTCAGGGATAGGGTTATTGACATGCATATATGACTCATTATGTGGACAAAGAGAAATATCATGATCATAAGAGTGACAACAAGAACAAAAATCAGATGGAGAGGTAAGAGTTTGAAAATCATAGATAGATGAATTTTCTAGAGCTGGAGTAACATATCTTGTCATCTCCCACTCAAAGGTTTTCCTAACTAATTGCTCAAACAAATTACAACCCACTTCAGGTGTCATATCCATGGAATCTACAACTACCCTCGTATCATCATTCAAACCCTCATAGATCACTAAACCAATTTCCCATTGTTCAAATAAATGGTCGGGACCAAGATAGTTTTCAAATCTAAGCTTATATCTCCAAAACACTTCATGTTCAAATTGGGGAAAAGAGATAGACGTCATTCAAATAAAAAAAAAATATATTTACAATTAGTCTAATATTAACAGTTCAGATATAATAGTAATAAGCCGTCTCCCTGGCAACGGCACCAAAATTTGACAGGCTAAAGTCGTATCAACTAATCAAAAATAACCTAAGATCCACTAACTAGTAGTCAGGGAAGTCAGGATCGAATCCATAGGGAGAAAGTTATACT
Source organism: Beta corolliflora (assembly GCA_947648045.1). NCBI lineage: Eukaryota > Viridiplantae > Streptophyta > Magnoliopsida > Caryophyllales > Amaranthaceae > Beta > Beta corolliflora. The sequence continues at coordinate 1,245,105 of CANSZD010003990.1, forward strand.
ATTGTATCTAAATTCTAATATTATACTAACTAAATCCGATGAAAATGGTTGTGTGACTAAACTAAGCAAATAACAGAACTAAATACGAGGGAATAAATCAATTAATAAAGAACTAGGGGTATGGATCACTATGCATACAATTTGGGAAATCAGGGACGAATAACAACCACCTAATAAGTAAATTTATCTAGGGCACATGTAATTTCTCTCGAACATTACCTCCCTCAAAGATCACCTAGTCGCTCTCGCATGGTCAAGGATCACTCTGCCTAATGATTGAAAGCCTATACGAAATCTCTAATAGAAATATAAATCAGGCCTAATTTATACATCTAGCATGAACGATTCAATCACAGGAAACAATTGAAATATAAGGCAATTAGACTAATCTATCAATCCCTCATTGCATACATAGATCCCCACAATCCTAGAAATAAAACTACTCACTCATGCTTATGAAAACAATAACAAAATCAATATAAAAATTAATACTTTGAATCATTGCGAATAACTAAGAAATTAATCTAATCGATAATAAAGAAAGCAATAAAGAAAATTACCAAATTGAAGAACTATATTGAACTTGCAAGTAATCCAAATGTTTGATCTTGAATCCAAATTGAAAACTAGTAAACTAGGGTTCTTGAATAACTCTCTAGAGAAAACTAGGAAAAATAGTAGCTAAAAACAAAGATTGAATAAAAGATGTCTTAGTAATGTTCTCATTTTCGTATTTATACTAAACCTAAAACATAAAGGAAAAGTAATACGAAAATAGCCCGGAAATCATTAAAATACGCGTGCCGGGTCAACTGCCCGATTGGGCCAACTCGCCCAACCCCATCGGGCGAAAAGCTCTTTATTTCGGAAATATGACGGACTACCCGCCCGATCGGGCAAGCTCGCCCGATCCTATCGGGCGGGAGTCTTTTCCTCTTGTTTTCAACTCTAGAACGCAGCCAGATGAATATGTTCTCGGGCCCGATCGGGCTAAACTGCCCGATCCCATTGGGCGGAAAAACTGCGATTTTGAGTCAACTTGGAAAGGCTGTATCTCTCAAACCAGAAGTCCGTTTAAGGTGTGTGACCTATTATTGGAAATCTCTTAAAGTCTAGTTTTCAACCCAACTGGAATTTATTAATTATCAATTTTCTATCAAAAGTTATGATCAAAATAGTAAACAAGTGTCAGTTTTGGCACTTCTTTTACTAACTATTTGCTTCATTCTAACTCGAAATTATCCCAAACGGATGCATTGTGATCCTTGTGCAAGATATCTTCATCCTCAATGATTTATAGGCTTGATCTTAGATAATCATAATCAATTTGCATCAAAATAACCTAAAAATCATCGAAACACGCAAACGAGGAGTAGTAGAGCAAAACTTGAGTAAATCATGCAAATATGCACCTGAATGCTCTAATATGAACTAGAAATGCAACCTAAATGCACCTAAAACTCTATATAAAACCATAATATCACTAGTTTACATGTTCCAGTCATTTGTAAGCTCATTTTAATTTGTTTAAAGTAGCTTCTAGAAGTTTCTGATGAAATGCGTAGACTTTTTAATTATTTGATTCTAGCATGGCTTGGTTGAGCTTGTTCAGCAAGTCTAGGTTCAAGTTATTGGAATTGTTCCCCTGTGCTTGTACGGGGTAATTTGTGTATGGGTGCTCTTTTTCCAAACCCTTCTTAGGACTCGTTTGGTTACCGTTGGAACTTAATTCCCATGGGAAGTCTTATTTCATGGGAAGTAAATTCCCTTGTCTATTTCCTAGGAAATGGCTTTGGGTGTTTGGTTGAGCATAGGAATTTGTAGTTGACACGGGAATTTCTAATTACCAAGAGGGGGGTTGGTGATTAATTTCCTACACTATATAGGAATTTTCATTTCCTTGGAAATTGTATTTCCCATAAATTTTCTATTTCCTGCATACCAAACAACTACCCTATTTTGAGTTCCCGTGTCAATTACATTTTGAGTTCCAAAAATACGTTACCAAATCGGATACTAGTTTTCCTTAAATAACAACTCTTTACTTGAGTAAATTGTAATGTGCAATATTCCATTCGAATAACAAAATCAGTCCACAATCAATCCAACATGCATACTCTAAACAATATCCCAACTCAATGAAGGTCATTTCACTTCATAACCCGAATGCTTACTCGTATGACTATCAAAACTTTTAAACTCAAATTGTCAACAATTATCCGTGGATAGCTCAATAATCTCTATAATTCCTTAACCTCGCAAATAAAAACTCAATCCTCAAAGCTCATCATCCCCCAAACTTATTCATATAAATTTAACTCTTAATCAATTTCATAAACCTATCTCAACTCATATGCCATGATATAAAGATCACGACAATCCCAAAAAAACCATGCTTTGATACCATCTGTAACAGCCTGTACTTCCGAACTGTTAGCTAATCACACTTAGCATCCACAAATTTCGGTTCCCATTTAGTAAACCTTAAATTACTTTTACTTGCAACAAAAACATAATCTATTAAACGATCTTGGACCTATTGGGTTATGGACCCTTAATACAACACTCTTGGTTCAAATCTCAAGTACATGATAGCTCCAGCTAAGATCCCGAAATATGATAAATACAAATATGACAACTTTATTTCCAAATAGATATATAGTTAGTTATCCTTAGATCCATCAAATAACATTCCGAAGTATAATAATCTTCTCGTTCATCTGTCATATACCAAGCTTCAGACCATACCTACAAAATCACTAACAATGAACTCTGCAAGAATTTCTGAAATAGAATTGCCAAACGTGGAAATGTTGCATAAAAATAGGAGGAAGTATTACTCTATTGTTCATCTCATATTAATCGATGGAATTTAATTAGCTTAGAGTTTTATGAGTTGTGTTTGTCTTTTTTCTTTTGTTATTGATAGTTGGAAGCGAGGTTATTTTGTTATTGTAATTTGTGGATTGTGATCCTCAACCTTTTGAAATAAGGGTGTGTGTGATGTTTCTTTATCAGTGTTGGGTTTTTCCATGAAGTGCAAATAGTAATATTAAATTGGTGCGACCATGCCATTTTAGGCAGTGTATCAATTAATGTGGGAAGGACGAGAATAAATAGTTTATTGATTAATATAGGACCGAGAGAGTATTACAAAATCAACCTTTTTCTTACAATATTTACTTACTAGCCTTTTTTGCACACGATGCGTGCGTGGCTTATTTTGGCGATTATTTTTAAATTTCATCTAAATGTAATTTTGAAGGATGTAATTTACAATCATCATTAGTTCTAATTATATATCATGTGGTGTAAATACAAAATATAAAAAAGGAAAAATTGACACTATAGGGCTGAACTATTAGCGGTTTTCTTTAATAGGTACCAACTTTCAATATTCCAGTGGGGGGCCCAAGTATGCCATGACCCATTTTTGCGTGGACCCAGTTTACCTGAAACTGGCTAAAGCAGTCATCTCCTTACTTTCTCTCTCCTCTTGCGGAAATTCCGCCATTGTTGAGGACCTCGATTTCTCTCTCCTAAAACAACTCAAATCTGGACTACTGTTTGTAATTATATAAAATCAGAACATCAACAACACTAATATTATTTGTTTCTGTTATTATCAATAATATTATTATCATCATCAAATTGGATTAAAATCGATCTAATTCTTGGAAGTTCTTTAAGCATTCACTGCATCACACTTCCACTAACGCGCCACCAATGTCGGTGGTGAAACCACCGCTATCAGCATCATCATCATCATCTTCTTCTTCTATCAAGTGAACACAACCCAAAATAAATAAAGTAAAATTATAAAAGATTAAAAAAAAAAGCGACAAAGAGATTAGGAACTGACTTTGCTAATTTGAAGCACCATCATCTCTCTCCTCAAAACAAGCAACTGAGTCAATTCCATAGAACAAGAAACAACAAAAAAAAGGAGCTTTTGATATTATTGAGGTGTGCACAATTACAGAGTTTTCCGCACAATTTGATGATGGGAGATGATAAATCATCGACGATGGTGATAGCCTGATGGGAAATAGCAGTAGATAGAGAGATCGAGAACTTCTTATACCAGTCGTTGACTCTTCCATCAACCATGACCACTCTGCTAAAACTACTGATTATCCTGTATCCTTCACTTCTGTCTCTCTTAAATTTCTTCGGACGAAAAACATGAGGAGAGAGAAGAGATGTCGGAAGTTTATCATTCGCCGGAGATCTTCAACTTGAATTACGCGGAAATGGAGAAGAAATTCAAGGTCTATATATACTCCAGAATTCAAGAGAAATGGAGAAGAGACAACTTCCAGAATCAAGAAAAAATCAATCAATGGAAAAATAAGTTATTCGAAGCAAAATTTGAGAAATGAGCAGTAAGAGAAGATGAGTAAAGAGAGGATGATGAGCAGAGAAGATTTTCCATTGTTGAACAGTAAAAGAAGATGAACAGAGAAAATGAGCAGTAAGAGAAGATGAGTAAAGAGAGGATGAGCAGAGAAGATTTTCCATTGTTGAACAGTAAGAGAAGATGAACAGAGAAAAGAAAGAAAACAAGGATCACGTGAGCTCGGATCACGTGAGCTTTTAATGAGCTCACGTGACTAGTAACCTGTTGCAGCAGGTTAGGGAACCTATAAGGCCCGCCTAAAATTACACCCCCACAAAGTTAGGACCTATACAGGATAATCAATAGTTGGTACCTTTAAAAAATGTTCGGCCTTAATTGGGACCCCTGACATCAATTTTTCCATATAAAAATTACTTGATGAAGAAGTTGTTTTCTTGGTATTTTTATGAATTGTTAATGGATGTTGGTATTGTTATTGCATTTCAAAGTTTAGGTAGAATTAAAATTTTATGTCTTTGATTTTGTAATTGATTTCAAAATTGCTTTAGTTATGTTAATTTATTCTTCAATCATAAACTTTTTCTTTCACTACACATATTTTTATGACAGTTTATTTCAGCTACTTTGAACTTCCTTTGATATACATATTTTAAATTAGAAAGGGCTATGATTAAGGAAAATCTCAAAATCTTAATAGGTAATAATTTTTATTAAATTAAGGGTTAGATAGTCTTTTTAAAGGGGAATACCATAGCTCCCCCTTGGCTTATATAATAGAGATAATAAAAAAGTTTTTAAATTTGTTAATTACTAAATGTACTATATTATTTGAGTACAAGTCTACAACTAATATAAAACCGACGAAATTTTTTTCTTTGGAAAATAGTATAATTTGAGTCTTAAAGGAATAAATTTTGGCTGTTTATATTTCGAAATTCAACCCCACTAGTTGAAGACAAAATTAACATACGAGGAAGGAGATAAAAAGAAGAAAAATAAAGAAGCCAAGAATAATAATCCAAATATTTATCTCGTCCTTAATCTTCACACTGACACGTTTGTCTTCTCTCTCTTCCCTCCTATAAAACCCCCGCACTCTTCTCAGTACCTGCCAAACACTCCTTAGTTCTCAATTCCATCACACCCAAAATACAAGCTCCGACCTCCACTCCGGGGCCCCACCATAAATTATAAAAAAAATCACAGATACAAAATTCCATCCCGAAAATGGAGAGAGGTGTAGCCGTCGGTGACCCATGGCGACCCGAGCCGTCTGTTCAATCGGACTTATTCAAGCCTCCGGAAACTCCAAAGGAACCCATGGAATTTCTGTCACGCTCTTGGAGTGTGTCGGCTCTTGAAATTACTAAAGCTTTGACACCCTCCAATTCCAGACTCATGTTCTCTAATGCTATGATGGGCACACTCAGCAGCGGCAGCGGAACTATTAATGGTGTCCATGGAGTTATCCAGGAAGATATTGAGGCCGAGGAGGCGGCCGCGGCTGCTAGTGGAAATCCTTTCTCTTTTGCTTCTTCTCAAACATCCCAGCTTGTCATGGAGCGTATTATGTCACACTCGGTAAGTTTTTTTTTTTTTTTTTTGTAATAATCTGCGAAATGTTGTTTTCTTCAGGTGTTTTCATGTTTCATCTAATTTTCTTTCACTTCTAACACCAAATTTCATGGTGTTGATTCGCTTATTTTAGTTCGAAATAATATTAGTGAAAAAACTAGAAATCTAAGGGTTTTATTTTATCTTAGTGTTATGATCAAATCAAGGAGTTGAGCATTTAATTATTAAATTAATTGTATTTTTTGTGTAGTAGTAGTAGTACAGCTGTTTTGATTGAATTGATAGGTGCAGTGTTTTGCTTGGAGGGTGACAATGACAAATTTAACTTGCACTTTTTACAATTTGATTGTGCTAAAGTGATGTTGGTATAGGGTAACTAAATGACGGTAATATATAATCATATGTAATCTGTAATGAATTTTCATTCCCACTCAATATTACTGCTAACGGTAAATATAAATAGTACTCCCTCTTTATTAAGCTTAAAACACAAGTTTATGAAGAAAAATATATATTTGCTTGTTTTGAGATATATGAACATTACTATAAACTATGATATGCGTTTTTTCTAGTACAAAAATTACATGAAAATTCATTACCATCACGGATAGTTATTACTGTCTACTAAATAGGCCATAATTCCCAATGTAAAATATTTTGTGCTCTAGGTTTCTATTTGAAGCTGTCTTGTTCTACCCGTTATCTACTCATTTTTCAAGGGATATGAATTTTTTTGAACTTTAATTGGAGTGGGGGCTTGTGTTTTAAGCTTAATAAAGAGGAGAGCACTCAATTGTTTATCTTTTGTTAGATATCTGACTTAGTAATCATGAGTAGTTTGCTAGTGGATGAATCACTAATAAAATAATATGGATGTGGTTATTGTTGTTATTGTGCTGCAGCAAGAGGTATCTCCGCGCACTTCTGGTCGGCTCTCGCACAGTAGTGGTCCACTTAATGGCTCCTTGACTGATAGTCCCCCGGTTTCTCCCTCTGAAATCGACGATATCAAGGTCTCTCTTTCAACTCTACTAATATAATTTGTGAGGTTAACTTTATAATTGGCTACAATAAAATTATACTCATGATAATTTGTGTAATTTACACCATTTATTTCTGAACTGAGATCTACATTATTCATTTAATTGACTTTTATAATAAAACTAAAACTAACAATTACTTTTCCCGGTTTTTAATAAGTGAAACATAGAAAAAGTGGGGGATATCAAGGAATGTAGAGAGAGAAAGTTGGGACCACAATAAAGTGGGTAATTTAAGTGGTGAAATAAAAAAAGTTGTATTCCTCTTTTGTTTTTAGTGGCATATTTGTAATAATATTGAACTTTTTTTGACATTTTGAGCTTGGTTGCACTTATTGTGACTATTTCAAATAAGGAAAATGTTTCACTTATTGAGAAACGAAGGTAGTATATATTAATAAATTCACAATTAATTATTTGGTTTTTGCCAAATGTTTTAAATGTTTTAAAGGTGAACGAAATCAATGGATTAAATGAGTCACTAAATATAAAGAGTTGAGATTAAATAATTGTAGTGGTTACAATATTATTGTATCTAGTAAAAAAACCTTCCAATTTGTGATCATCTCTCTAAATTGTTTTTGGAAGTTAGCTAGAAATAATAAAATAATACTTCATGTGCTTATTCTACTTACATTATTTACAATTTTACATGATGTACAAGTTTTAAGTAGAGGAGATAGATGGAGAGAAGGAAAAAAGGGGGACACAAGTTGCAATGATGCAACATGCAACTAAGTTGCAACATTTAAAAGGAAAAATGATGTAAGTAAAAGAAATGGAGGAACCATGTGTTTTGGTGTAATATGATACTATGTTATATAATAATTGAATTCATGGAAAAATTGACATAAATTAAAATATCTTTGATTTCATGTACATTCTTGAAATAATCCAATGTGAGATGATTTGTGAATAATCTTAACTTTTAGGAAGGCCTTTTTAGTTTAATCAAAATTTTTATGTCTACTATCAAAGGTATATTACAAAATTTAACAATACGAATTATTTTGAGTAAGTATCGCGGATTTGAGATTATTTTAGAATAATTGTATTTTTTGGTGTGAGAGAGCGAATAAGGATAGTGATATAGATGAGATTTGCTCTCAGATTTTGGGTAACACCCCAACCAGACTTTACCAACTAAGTTAGATAACATACACATTATTTCAGGATAATTAATACTTGTGATTATATTGCAAAAATAGGTAAAAATTATGATTATTTGAGTGCCCTACAATACTTTATCAACGATGACATTTATATTTCAGAATAATTAATTAATAAATAGGATTATATTGCAAAAATAGGTGAAAATTATGATTATTTATCTTAATTTCATAGAAAAATAATTGATTTGAGTCCGTCAATTAATGTGAGGGTAAAAAAGATTACTAGCTGAACTTCCAAAAAGTAGAAGAGCCCTCAGAAGTGTGTCTAAAGAGCCCTCAGAAGTGTGTCTAGTGGTCTCACGAAGACTGACGAAATTAGCAGAGGACGATTTTTTGTGATCTTTGCCTTTTATTTTTTTTCCTCTCTTTTTTTCTCTCTCCTTTACCATGTGAATTTATAATTAAATTTTAAAATTTCAAAAAGGACGCTTTATCAGAAAAAAGGTACTGTAGATGAGAGTGCCTTGGTCTTGCATAGTTGCAACCTTACCTAGAAACTCAATGATTTTGAATTTCTTTTTTTTTTTACCTTAAATATATAAAAAAATTTGAAATATTTTAGCCGGAACCGAACCTATTTTTTCGTTTTCACCATGATGGAACCGACCATTTTTTTCCGGTGACACCATGGGGCTGGGAGGGTGTGGCGTCGACAGCAGAGGGACCGGGGCTAGGTTTGGGGGGTGGGTTAGGGCTAAGGGTGAAAGTTTGGTGTACGGTTTGGTTTTGTTTCTTGTCCGATCCAATCCGAACAAAATTTGGATTTCAATTTTCCAATCCAAATTCAAACCAATTAGAGTAAACCAATCCAATCCGGATTTTCTAGATACTATATCGGATTCAATATGAAATATTCAAAATTTTGAACTCTATTCTTTTGATGAAGTAAATTTAGGCACGGCGTAAAAATAAAGTGTTCGTTAAGAGAAGTAACTCATACAATACCATAAAAATTAAGTAATAACAACTAATAATTCATACAAACACATAGATTTTATTGAAAACACTTTAGTCCAATGCCAAACATATAAATATATAATATGACTTATTTGGTATTTGTTTATTTTGGATTTTTGATCCAATTACCCTCAATTAAATTTCAAAAAAAAAAACTCAATCCGAATTCCATCCGAACATAGTTCAAGTCTATTTCGAATTACTAATTCGATTTGGATTGGATTGGATTTCGATTTTTATCCGAATAACTTTCACCCCTAGCTGGGGCTTGGTGGTGGTAGTTATGGAGGAAGAAGTAAAGGAGGGAGAAAGGGTTAAAACCGTAAAAGATACCATATGAATATGTGCGGTAAGTAACGTGTATGTGTATTCCCTTGGATTTGCACCAACTGCTAACCGGCAACTTGGGGCGCTTGATAAGAAATACTTCTATACGTTTGTATTTAGCTACTCATACTCATATTTTTATTACTAATCATTGAGAGCATGTTTTTATTAGTTTGTATTTAGCATGTTTTTTATTTAGCTACTCATATTCTCTTTAATAGGTTTGTATAAATACGGGCGGTTCACGTCTTGGAATGTACAAATAATAAGATTAAATAAAGGAGTGGAATGGTAACAAAAACCTATTACCTTTCGTTCAAAGCAACAAATAAATTTTGTTACTTAATGGGGAATGTAAGGTAACAAAACAGGGGAATCAATTATACCAAATAATGGTAATAGATTGAGAAGGAGTTGAACCAACACAAGAATGGAGTATGTATTTGATTCCGTTTTTTAGAGCCTAAAATGTTGAATCAAACATGCTTCAAATGTGATCATATTTATATAAAATAGTAGAATAATATATATTTCTTTTTGAGGGGAAAATAGTAGTATAATATAATACTCCCTCCATTTCTTTTTAATATACACACTGTTGTTTTTTCTATTTTTGATAACATGTCACATCTACTTGCTCCCATTTTTTCCACCCGTGTCATCCACTTTTTAAATATTTTAACCCACTTTTTAGTTTCCCTCTCTGACTTTTTAATTTCTCTCTCCACCTTTTCAATTTCTCTTTCATACTTTTGTACTTCCTCCTTGGTTGTTCCCCAAAGTGAAGTGAGTAAATTAAAAAGAAACGGAGGGAGTAGTAGTTTTTTGTATTTTACTCTTTTTTCCTTAAGTTTTTTGATTTCGTCTTTTTTTTTTGAGGGGAAATTAAAGAGAAAATGAAATTTTTACAGAAGCTAAAAATAAAAATATGTAAAATTGATTCACATATGATTTTGTCATTAATTGTTAAACTATTATCATTTTATATAGTAATTTTAAGGTAAAATTGGCCTCAACACCCTGAACTATAGCTCGGGTGCACCCAACACCACCAACTACGACTAGTAGCTTAAACACCACCAACTATGGGATGGGGTGCATTCCGTACCATAAATAAGGCCGGAAGCCTAAAATGTTGCCGATAAAATGTTGACGATGACGGTGAGTTTTTATGGAATAGACTGCAGCCCACCAACCGAGGCCGGAAGCCTAAAATGTTGCCGATGACGGTGGGTTTTTATGGTACAGACTGCACCCCACCCCGCAGTTGGTGGTACAGACTGCACCCCACCCCGTAGTTGGTGATGTTTAGGCTACTAGTCGTAGTTGGTGGTGTTGGGTGCACCCAAGCTATAGTTCGTGTTGAGGCCAATTTTGCCTAATTTTAATGCTTATTGTGAGTTCTTGCTTCTACGGAAACTAAAAAGAAAACAAATACAAATATATTCTCTTGGATATCTGATAGTCGTAATTTCATAGGGTTTGAATTGACTGACATTTCAATTTCGATCGTAAATAACTGAACATCTCACATTTACTTGCAATAAATTGAAAAGAATGTTGTGACCACTTTGCTGCTTATTATCACCTCGAGACATGCATTATTGAGATGACAGCCCACTTGGGGACGCTCATTTATTAGACTACTGTATACCAACAGTTAGGTTTATGTCAACCCATTCCAAAATTTCAGTGCAAAACTCATTAAATTAAACTCATTTATAGTTAAATTGAACTTAGCCAAATTGTGGTGTGAATTAATGCTATATTATCTGCATCTCCAATTGACTGTCTTCAATTACAGTAAATGACAAAAAATTGATCTTCCCATTTGTCTCATATGCAGTACGGTCGCCTTAACAATCAGTCAAATTCACAGTACAGGTCCACCAACTCCATCGGTGTTACCCCTGCTGCCGGTGGGAAGACTGTTGGAAGGTGGCTTAAGGACAGGAGAGAAAAGAAGAAAGAAGAGACGAGAGCGCATAACGCCCAACTTCATGCAGCTGTCTCGGTGGCTGGTGTTGCAGCTGCAGTGGCTGCAATCGCTGCTGCAACTGCTGCCTCATCTGGATCTGGCAAGGACCAAGAAGCTGCCAGGACTGATATGGCTGTTGCCTCTGCTGCTACCCTTGTCGCTGCTCAATGTGTAGAGGCTGCTGAAGCTATGGGCGCTGAAAGGGATCATTTGGCTGCTGTTGTTAGCTCTGCAGTTAATGTCCGATCAGCCGGTGACATCATGACTTTGACTGCTGCTGCTGCCACTGGTAACTTGGCAACTTTTGTAGCAATATGTTCTATTCTTATTTTCATTAGGTACTGTTACCAAGTGAGCTTTATGGTACATCTGTTGTAGAAATTATGTGAAATTCAGAGAAAAAGTTGTGTAAGATGGTCGGTCATCAGATAGAAATGCGTTGTTTTTACCATTTCGATGTATATAATATTTCTATTAATGAGATTTGCAAAATTTGTTTGCAGCGTTACGTGGGGCGGCGACATTCAAAGTAAGAGCATTGAAGGATGTGTGGAACATTGCAGCTGCCATACCAACGGATAAAGGGGTGACTATGAGCAACGGCAGCAATGGTTCCAGCGGCAGCCATAGTGGTGAAATCATGCCAGATGATAATTTCCTTGGGATCTGCAGCAAAGAGTTACTTGCTAGAGGGTGTGAGCTTTTAAAACGCACTAGATCAGGTATAATAATGCCTTTTGATATTTTCTTACTTTGTTACTCAAATTTATGATGGTTAGGCATGTTAGTTAGCTATCTGCATAATACTGATTAATGAGTATTTCGTTATATTGTCCATTCTTCAGGTGATCTACACTGGAAAATTGTGTCTGTTTATATCAATCGAACGAACCAGGTAAGCTAATTTATGTACTTTGGTGATCTAGTGCTTATTGATGACATAAAGTAAGGAGATATCTTTTTTAGGACATGGAATTTTCATCTAATATATGTAATAATTAGTTGGTTTTTCCTGGAAAGTCTGGTTCATCTTTGATTAGTTGATGATTTTGGGTTTGACTGGATATTTTGATATCCTAAGATTTAACTTTTTTTTTCTTTTTCAATAAACTAAAGCTATAAAAGTGAAAAGTTAAAGTCATCTACAGATGATCAAAGATGAATCCGCCATCATTGTGATCTTTAAATTTTTGAAACGTCCTTTTTAATATTTGGTTGTAGGTTATGCTAAAGATGAAGAGCAGGCACGTTGCTGGGACCATTACCAAGAAGAAAAAGAGTGAGTTTACATTTGCTTTATATCTCTGTTTCATAATGTGAACAAAGGTTTAAGTGTGGGTCTCAAGTCTTCATTCCTTTCATGGGGATCTGAGAAAGGGATTGTTGATGAGGTGGTAAAAATGAAAAGGGAAAATCTTTAATTTGATTCTTTTTGCTTTCCTTTTTTTTTTTTTTTGTTTTTGCAGATGTGGTAACTGAAGTTATCAAAGATATGCCGGCTTGGCCAGGCCGTCATTTGCTTGAGGGTGGCAACTGTAGGAGATATTTCGGACTTAAGACCATCATGCGCGGAGTCGTGGAATTTGAGTGTCGTAACCAAAGAGAATATGAAGTTTGGACCGAAGGGGTCTCGAGGCTTCTCTCTCAAGCTGCTGAAAAGAACAATAGACATAGATTCTAGGACTAAAGTATATTTCACTATGATGATTGTGTTTATGGTTAATGCCTTCATAGTTGTGCCGTTAATGTAATGTTTTTTGCAAGTTGAAGAATTTGGGAAGATGGGTATAGTGGTAAAACCGAATTAAGGACATTGGTACTAACCATATGTTTTAAAAATTGGTGGGGGTTGGTTTTTTGGCTTTCTTTTGAATGTTTTTCTATTCAATGTAAAATGTAGCACTTAAAGAAGCAAAAGTTATGTAATGGGCTCTTTTTTACCCTTCTTTACCGAGTGAAAATTTTTTGTAAGGGTGAGGGTGCGTTCTCTTCACCTGAATAACCCTGAATTGAACTGAACTTATGAACTGAATTTATTGGACTTGAACTGAATTGAACTTATTGGACCTGATTGAACCTGATTGGACCTTATTAAACCTGATTGAAATTTATTGACCTAATTGGAATTTATTAGACCTGATTGGAACTTATTAGACCTTATTGAACCTGATTGGAACTTATTTGACCTTATTTAACAAAAAATTTGATGAGTAATAACATAAATATTACCCTTAATATAAATACTATCCCTAAAAATTTATTAGAACATAATAATCATTAAAAATTGTATTTTGCAATTTGGTTAAATTTATACTGTGATTTAGATTGTTCTAGTAAGCCATGTGATTCAGTAAGAAGATGCCCTTTGGCTATTTAGGTTATAAAAGGAGGATCTTGGACTGAGGCAGTCAAAAAAAGTGAAAAGCTAAAGAAGGAATGAAGGATCCCATAATTTGGTGTGAAGAAGGGACAAAAAACACAACTAGATTCCATATGCTTTTTATTCCATCCTTCATCTCTTTAATATTTTGGGTGGGGATATTAATTTGTAATATACCACTGAAATGTCGCTTTCCGCCTTGGTTTATTTGAGCAAAGCAAATATGAATATATGATGATATCAATCTGCGTATTCAATAAGTAAACCTAGAAGTCTAGAACTTTATTATAGGAATAGTTTAACACGTGTTATCCAAAATGGCCGCTCATAATTGCAATTGGTTTTATAGAATTGAATAACTACGGAACTACCAATGTGTAGAAGGGCTTGCATTTAACACTTGCAAGCTGTAACGTAGGGTACAAGATTGGGTATCGGCTCCACATTCGTAATCCTTAAGTGGTGTCCAAAATAAACAAGTGACTCCTACAAAAGTGGGACAATAATTATAAGGTAGCTTAGAACATCCTTAGTGGTGATTGAAAAAAAAATTACATACATAATCTTAAAAAACCCCCCTTAATGGTGAATGAAATAAAGATTATGGGTTGATTGGCAAAAAAATTTTGTATGGGACGATTGAATTGATGATCAGGCGTGGGAGTGGGACCCACCGCCTGATCTGGCGAAAAATAATTTTTTTTGCTTTTCTTCCGGTCAAAACGACGAGTTTTGGGAAAAGTTGTGAATAATTTCTTCCAAAACACAGTGTTTTAGGCCGTGGAAGTTAAAAAAAAAAAACTGTCTGCCACACTGACACGCGCGTCAGCACTAATAACACGCTGCCACTTGGCATCATCTGGCAGGAGAGAGAAAAAAACTCACTTACAAATATTAAAAATGCAATATCTTTAAAAATACAAAGCCAAAAAAAAAAAAAAAAATACCAATGGCTCTACTTTTCCAAGCTCTACAAATAGAGACCCATTTTGTAATATTTTGGACAATTTTTTTTCTAGCTATTTACTAATTTTCTATAATTTTGCTTATTTTATATGAAATATCTTCCACTTTTACACTATAAAAAAAATAAATAATATTTTTGTGCATTTAATTTAGTTAATGCTAAAAACGCTAATTATGTATTTATTTAATTAATTTTTTTATCAATTAGTTATAAATATTAAATATTATTAAAAAGTAAATAATAAAAATATTGTATAGTGTTGGTGGGGTGATGAGAGAGAAAAAATAATTGGGTGGGGTAAAAAAGTAGTTGGGTAGGTAAAAGTAGTTGGGATGATCTTTTTTTTGGTTCATTGTTAAGAAGAAAGTGGGAAAAGATTGTGGGATGTAATTTTTTAAAGAGAGAAAGTTAGAAAGAGAGTGGGATGATCTTTTTTTTCATTCACCAATAATGATGCTCTTAGTTGATAAAGTTGTTTATTTCCTAAAAATGTCATTTGTAGGTGTAATAAATTTTAGCAAAAATTACTTATTACGTGTCACTTTGACAATACTAGTGAGGAGAATTATTTGATTTTTCTCTAAATATATGTGAGTTTAAAACAATTCACCCTATACCATCAATATTTTCAATATTCACCATACACCCCACATTTTTCTAAAATATATTTAATTGACCTTATACGTCAACTAAATGTTAGTGTTCAGTTAGTATTCCATTAGTACAAAACTTTATTCATCATATGCCCCTATATCAAAACTTAATTATAAATTCTTATATATGGACGGCCAAATCAATAACCTTCTTCGTGGCCTGCCCATATAACAAGCCCAGACACGTGAAACTGGTGAAATTGGAGTAAGCCCAATCAAACTCCTAGACAAGAGGGCGAAATTTCAAGACAATCAACTCCAAGACAATCTGTGTCCAAGACAGACCACGTCACTTTCCATATTTGTTTTTAAAAAGACTGTAGTTTGGCTATGAAGACAAAAACCCACATCACTTTTCAAATTTTATGTTCAAAAAGACAAATGTTCAATTTTTAAAAGATCTCGTTTCCCAACCTTCACATCTCTCTCTTCACCCTCAGTCTTCTGAGAAAACCTCCACAACTCCTTTTTCTCTCTCCTTAAAGAAACGCTCAACAATAGCATCAAAAGCCGAAAGGAAATGGTGTGGTATAGGTTAAGCTTTGTATTTTTCTTTTTATAAAGATAACTCTAAATGAAGCAAAGGAATGTTCAATTTTATGTGGTTAAACTAGATACATCAAGGAAATGTTCAATTTTTGCTAACCTTAAAAATCTTATACTTCCTCCGTTCTGTTTTAAATGAAACATTGGGTGAAATGACACTATTCATTGATCAATTTTGACTCCAATTTATCGCCATTATATAAAGAAAAACATAGTCAAGTGGGGTCTTGTTAGATTCGTCTCGATGCATACTATCAAATTATAACTTTTTTTATATTTTTTACGTGTGCACAACTAAAGATATTAATGATTAAAGAAGCGCGTTGGGCTGCGTGAAAAAGCAAACGTTTCATTTAAAACAGAACGGAGGAAGTATGAGTAACCCCGTTTATTTTTTGGAGTAACCTCGTTTAATCATTTATGTAACCTTTTTTAATCCTATGATTTACCTCGTTTAATAATAAAATAAACCTCATTTGTTCATATGAGAAACTTGATTTGTTCATGTGAGAAACCTGATTTGTTCATACGAGAAACTTCATTTAATCATACCAATAACCCCAATTGCTCACAAAAGTAACCAAGAGTAATCTCATCATTCATAAGACTAAACTGACTAGTATCCCCTTTTGTTATAAAAGTAATCCCATTTGTTCATAAGAGTAACCCCTTTTATGGTTAAGAGTAATCTCATCCGTTTGGGATAACCATATTTATTCATATGAGTAACTCCATTCGTTCATAAGAGTAAACTCATTAGTATCCCCTTTTGTTTATAACAATATCCCATTTGTTTATAAGAGTAATCTCCCATTTATTATTATGCGTAACCTTAAAAATATTATATGAATAACCTCATGTTTTTTAGAGTATCCTCGTTTAATCATACGAGTAACCTCGTTTAATCATAAAATAAACCTCATTTGTTCATACAACCAACCTCTTTTTTTTTTAATACAAGAAACCTCATATGTTCAGACGAGTAACTCCAATTGTTCTAAAAAGTAACCGCATTTTTTCATACTAGTAACCTCATCCGTTCATAAGAGTTAACTCATTAGTATCCCCTTTTGTTTATAAGAATAACCTCGTTTATTTATAAGAGTAATCCCCCTTTTATTACTATTATGCATAACATTAAAAATATTATATGAGTAACCTCATTTACTTTTTAGAGTAACATCGTTTAATCACATGAGTGAATTCGTTTATTTATACGAGTAACCTCATTTATTCATAAAAGAAACTTCATTTGTTCATACAAGAAACCTCGTTTGTTTATACGAGTAACCTCAATTTTTCACAAAATTAACCGCATTTATTCATACCCGTAACCTCATTAGTTCATAAGAGTAAACTGTTAGTATCTATAGACATATCATGTCTCCCCAATTTAGTACCGATGATGATACATAATGTCGTCCTAATTGGTTCGGTCCAAAGCAGAGCAATCTGTAGAGCTAAGCCCAAAATCGTTTTAAAAGCGCAAAGTTTTTTTTTTTTTATTTGAAAGATTCCAAGCCGAGTTTTAAAAGAAAAGTCCAATTAATTATTCTGGATAATTAATTGTATTTTTAATAAATATTTTCGAAAATAAATGATATTATGAAAATTAGCTATTTATTTTCTAGATAATTGATTTACGGATCAAATGAAATTATTTCATTAAAGAATACAAGAATCTTTTAAATTTGGATATCAATCAAAATTCGGCCAGATTTGCGGTTGCGCGACGCACAGCCTGATGCGTCTTGTGCACCAGGGTGCGTAAGTTCAACATTGAAACAGTCAGCGAAACAGAGCAATGTAAGAAAGCTGCGCTAAGGGTAGGGCGTGCGCCTAGCGCTTGGGCTTTGCATGGAGCGCAAGCTCCTTGCACGGCCTGCAACGGTCCGATTTTGGGACATTTTTTTCTTTACTCGATTTCCTAAATGTTATATTCCTATCAATAAGTCTTCTTTTCACCTGATTTTAGGACGGAATTACACGCAAATATCTCTCTAAATATTTCAAATACATTCATAAGCATTTCCAAAACATAACCTTTAATCTCCATCAATTTCAACTCGAGCTTGAAGATTGCTCCTCCTGCGGATCGTTTTTCAAGATCCAGGTGACAAAGGTATATTCTTGAGGGCCCTTAATATTTCAATTCCAATTTATTTATGTGAAGATACTGACAAATTTTTTATGATGTAGATCATTAAACAATTAAATTCTTCTTGTATATTCTTATCCTAATCACTTTATATATATATATATATATATATATATATATATATATATATATATATATATATATATATGCATGCTTATGTGTTTATCGCTTTGCACATCTCATATAATTATTTTATAATCAAGACCTAAATAAATGTTTAATCATTAAAGTAGCTAATTTGGAAAATCGGATTAGGTTCCTAGTAATTTGATTGCTTAATGAACATATCACAAAAATTAGTCTTTTACTTGTTAAATAAACCAACATAGATTAATTTTTAGAATGCATGAAAATGTAGTTTGGATCTTTTAATTGCATAAAACTATAATATGAATCGTATTAATTAGAGGCCAACAATGGACGAATTTGATTCATAATCATATTCGTACCCTCACACCCGAACTCAATCTTTGGTTCGTTGCCCAATTATGAAGTCATGACGATTGACGGGGAAATCTATATTGGATAAGTCCCTATGATGTCCCTATATGGTTTTCCAAATATCCAATTAGGTTTATGATTCTTTCTTTAAAGACCTGTTGGTTACTATTTTTTCAAAACGTATTTCAAAACAAAAGACCTTTACAATGAGGCAAATCCACACTCACACCATGTAGACAATAAAAATATGTCTACAAAATCCTCTTCTTTTATGATAGTAACCTCATTTATCTATAATAGTAACTCCCTTTGATTATTATGAGTAACCTCATATGTTAGAGTAACCACATTTATTCATACAAGTAACTTAATTCGTTCAAAAGGGTAACCCATTTATTCATCAGTATCTTAGCTATCTTTTTAGAACTAGCAATGCACCTTTTGTATTTATATCTTAGGTGTTGCCTCCAAGGTTATCATCCCAAAAATGAGCATTGAAGGGGCTGATCGAGGTAAAAAAACAAGACTTTTTGGAAGAGTTATGCATAAGGGAAGGGGTTGTGTATAAGGGTTAAGTTTAGATAGATATTTCTCACAATAAACTAAACATATTGGAAGGATTCAAGTTGGAGATGAATATTTTGCTTGGTAACTTTCCAACGCTTGGTTAAATGCTCAATTCCGATGAAAAACGAGTGAGATATGACCTTTTGAAAATGAGCTAACGAGTTGATACACACGTGCGGTGGCCACACTGAAAGTTATAGATATGGCCGGCCGTCCACAAGACGCGCTGAAAATTAATATACTATGTTGAGAATATTGGTTCAATAGTTCTTTAGTGGTTTTGATGATGACAAAGCAAGCTAATACATATAACTAATCGAGTTTGTTGATTATTTTGTTTGCAAGATTAATCCTTGGGCATACAAGTATGAAAAGTTATGTTCCTATAAGGAACCTCAACACAAGTTCTAGGCTAGGAAGCTTGGTTGAATAGAAGATCTATTGAATGAACATGAATTCAAGTGGAAACTTCAATGCAAATTCAGAGTAGGAAGTCTTGGTGTTCTCAATAGAACAAAAGAAGCAATGAGTGAAGATTTAGAGCCAGAGGTTCAAGAGTTGCAACAAGAAGACTAAATGTCAAAGTCTTTTTTTCGGGTGTGAAACAGTGGACGTCAAGGGTTGACAGTCGTTGAAGGGATGACAAGCCTTGGCGGTGTCGGGTATGACGGCGAAGGTTTGTCGGTGTACCTGCACAATGAACAAGGATGACTGACCTCGGGGGACGGAGTTGTCGAAGAAACCCACTCCGATGCCTAAGTAAGACAAGGTTCGTCAAGGTAATGTGCATATAAGGTAAGTAGGGTCAGAATGAATGTCCCTTGGGAACAGTGCATGTGGTCTATTTATAGGTGGTGAATAGTCGATCGGTTCCTTTATATGGAATCTCTTTCGTACACGTGGATGTCGTAATCTCTGTCCATACACGTAAGCGCTACGTGCACGAGCATTATTATTCTGGTGACGTCTGTTTTGACAATTGTAATCCCTCTTAAGGCATGTTGCCGGGCCGACAAGTACGAAGTTGCCGGCCCTAAACTTATGACCATCAGGGCATCATAAGTTTAAATGGGTGACCACCGGCATGTATCGTTGACCGACATGTATATGGATGTCATCCGTCAAGGGATTATATGATCTCGTACAACTGGCCCCCCCAAAGTGATGGCGGTGAAGCTGTCATTGCTTTGCTGAAAATTCGCCAGAGAAGCTTAGGAGTCAGATGTTTTGAAAGGAGAGGGGCGCTGCAGCCTGCAGTGTTCACGTGGGCTGATGACACGTGTCGAGATCTGTGGAGGGCAGTTATCTGCTCTGAAATCTGAGCCGTCCCTTTTTTTCCATAAATACAGCAGTTGTTTTTTCTCTCTCCTATTTCCTTCTTCGCTCTTTTCTCCTCTAAGTGCCCGTTCGTTTCTTTTGTAAAATTCTCTCCAAATTCTCCATTTTTCTCTTTCTTTCTTGTTGTTTTTCTTAATTTCTCTCGTTCCCACTTACCAGTGGCCTCAGAATTTCTTTTTTTCGGTTTTTGGAGACTTGTTCTAACGGGGTTTTTGTGGGTTTCAGTTTTTCGGTGAGCGTTGGGTTTTCCAGTGAGCTTCGAGTGAGTGTCGAACTTCTCCGGGCCATTATTTTCGTGCAAGGTAAAATTCTCAAACTTTCTTCCTTCGCCATTTTTAAGCTTTTAGGTTTTTAGTTTTCTTCTTTGTGGGTTGTTTGCGGTTGTCCTAAGAGATGTGAAGCGCTTCGGGTGATATTTAAAAGGGATAATATCTCAGATGACCCTGACATATAGGCCTTTTTCCCAAATAACCCCGATATTTTGACCTCTATCGCGGATAACCCTAAACTTGTATTCTGTCATTAAACCTGATGGAATGTTGGACGACGTTAAGTCTTTGACATTTATAATTGAAAAACTACATCTAAAAGAAAACAATTAATGTTCTTCATCCCCTCTCTTTTGCTCTTCATCCCCTCTTTCATGTCTTCATTCTTTAATGTAAAAAGAAAAATAAAACCTGATTTGAACTCTAAAAGGAACATCGAGTTTGGTCCTTTAGATTAAGTAGTTCATGGTTTCATTAAAACTTGCGGGGATTTCTGGGTTGGCAAGTGCACAACAAACAATTCATAGAATTCCTTTTCTCACAAAGTTAGGTGCCAATTAGGAGATTTATCCTGATCCACCCACGAAAAGGAGGAATTTAGGCTCTGTATAAGAACTGATCTCCTAATTGGCAACAAGGATACCTCGGAAAACGTTGCACATGCCTATGACATGGTGGAAGTGCTCAATGACTACAACTCCCCACAGACCAATCCGCCGGAGCGAGAATGGTGGCGGGACCAAGCCAAGGGTGGTGCGAGGCGAGAGGGACTACAAGACCATTATTAGGTCGTGAAAACCGAGTTTGCTAAGGATTTGAGAGACAAAGGCAAGATGAGAGAGAAAATGAGGAGATTTGAGATGAGGAGAAACCGAATGGACGTGAACGAGTGGTGGTGGGTTCTAATTTCTTCCTTCTTCTATAATTAGGGTTATAATTTCGAATTGAGTTCATTCTACATGTTAATTTGTGATGAATTCACAAAGTTTAGATTAGTGATTTATAGTTAATGTTGATTCTTACTTGCTTACATTAATGGTGGATCTTTCTGGTACCCAGATTTGCTTGTACATTCATGGTAAATTTTCAAATGTTTTTTTTTCCTTTTTGCATTAAGGATAAAGACATTAAAGAGTGAATGAATAGCAAGAGAGAGGGAAGAAGTAATCCATAACACTGAATTTATAATGAATTTATGATGTCCTTGCTAAAACTGAATGTGAATGCTTGCAAATTCCGTATGCAAAATGGTGATGTTCAAGGCGGCACTTGAAAGCTTCATGCTTAATAATGGTTACACAATAGTAGAGCATGGGAAGGGTGGTGACGGAGGTGGAGAGGAGACAGAGAGGATGAAGACGTGATAGGAAGAACAAGAGGGGATGATGAACACAAATGTTTTTTTTTTTTTTAAAAAATTAGGTTGTTAATTATAAACGCCAAATAGTTAAAGCCGTCAACCAATCCGTCAGGTTTAATGACAAAATACAAGTTTAGGGTTATCCGAGATAGGGGTGAAAATGTCGGGGTTATTTGGGAAAAAGGCCTATATATATTAGGGTTATCTGAGATAGTATCCCTAGTCAAAATGAGGATTACACCCTGGCGCTTTTTGGGCCTGACCCGGAGACGCCAGCAGTGTCTTCTAAGGAGACCCCACCTAGTGTGGCGGTCGAGGGGGGTTGAGTGTTCCTCTTCTGAGGATGCCGGTAAAACTCGCACGCCTGAGGGTCCCTCCGTGTCACGTACTTTTTATGTGACAAGGGAAGAGGTGAATCAGAGTTTGTCGGCCATTCAACAGGAGGCCGACAAAGGTAAACATAAGGTAGAGGCTCATTTGGACCCTGAAATTCTGAAAAAACTCCGCCATGAGACGTTAGGTGAGTTGGTTCCTGCTCGGCTAGACGTTCCCAAAGACGCCATACACTAGTAGATTAATTGTCAATTGCGGCGGTTGAATTGCGGCGGTTTTTCCCATACGGAGCAATAAACCGCGTCAAAATAAAAAAAGATTGCAAATCAATCTATTGCAGCAATATACCTCAACGGTAACATTTCAAACTATGTTGACCAGTCTGACGAAATCTATTGATGCGCTTTCTTCCAAGAACCACAGCAATAGATTAAAATATTTTTTTTTAAAATAATATTTAAACCTATTGTTGCGGTTCCTACAAAAAAACCGCTTCAATAGGCTTTTTAAATTAATAAAAGAACTAAAGAAGGCACCCAGCTAGGGTTTGTTTGTTAAGTTATGGGCGCCGTTCTCCTCACTTGTTCGTTCTCTCTCCTCACTTCTTCGTTCATTAGTTCTCTCTCTTCACTTCTTCTTCTCTCATCCTCAAATGTCCGGAACTCCTTCCTCCCTCCTACTTCTTCGTTCATCACTTTTTCCTCTCTCCTCACTTTTTCGTTCATCAGTTCATCCGTAGGACTGAATTTACTCGCCGTGAAATCTCCTCGCCGGCATCTACTCGCCGTGAAATCTACTCTCCATCATCTTCATCCTCGTTCTTCTTCTTGTTCTTATTGTTTAGTTTTTGTTTTGGTTCTACTCTCCACCTTTTTTTCACCCTTCAAAACCCTAGATCCTTCCATTTCTTTCGTTATTTTGCGACTTCATATAATTATATCGGTTTTTCGATCGACATGATTTCTTTATGTTTTTCTGGTTCTGATGCTCTCGATTCGTTCAATTTTCGTTTAGTCGAGTATCTAGGGTTCACTAAATTGTGAATTTTATAGATCTAGACTATCAGACTACTCTCCATCACCTATTGGGAGATGTAATTATCTCGAACAAGAACGTACAAGAAGTGATGAACGAGGATGAAGATGATGTAATTATCAGCCTTTTTTTTCAACCTTGGCACTGTAATTATCTCGTGGTTCTTTAGAACGAGGATGAAGAACGCGGATGGTCTGATAGTTTTCGTTTTCTTTTTCATTATTGTTTTCTTTTTCATTTTCAATTTTTGTATGTAAATTAGTTTCTGGCACTGTAATTAGATTTTTCTTTTATTATTTAGGTTTTTTTTCTTTCATTTTTGTATGTAATCGGTTTCAATTCATTTTTTAGTTCTAGTTTTATTTTCTCATTAGGTTATCTGAATTTTTTTATTTTATCTTTTAGATATTGTAATTTTGTATTTTCATATTTTGATTTTCTACCCAACGCATGAATTCAATGAGTTGTAATTTTTCGTTTTAGTTACTTTTGGTCCTAAGTAACTACTTCCAGTTTTCCTATTATATGATGTTTTGTTTTTTTTTTCATATTTTTATCGTTTATGTTTGATGGAAAAGTGTAATTTTTTTTACCATACAGTACCTATTGCTACGGTTTTAGGCCATAACCGTAGCAATATATTTAACCTATTACTGCACCTTGATTTACGGTGGTGTGAAATCCGCAGCAATAGGCCACTTAGAAACCGCAACAAAACCCAATTATTCTACTAGTGATAGAGATAGAACCTATTAGTCGCCAATACAGGTTAGCATCTAATGAGGCCACCATTTACGAGTATGTGACTAACATAAGGATGACGGGTGTTACCGTGGCTCAGCCACCGCCAGTTTCAGATGATGCTGACATGTCTCAGGAGCCCTTAGATGTGGATGACGCCTTGAGCCGGGGTAAATTTAGTAGAGATGAACACTATCAATGGAGAAAGTTTGGCAGTAGATCTAGGGCTGCCGCCAAAGTTAGTCGACCCGCCCCTTCTTCGGTCTATGTTGATTTGGTTTCATCTCATTCGGATGGGACACCTCCGGCAAGTGGGGTTAGGACGACCACTAGGGTTGTTGAGGGATATAGTAAGTTGCCGTCTGTCGTTGGTTTGTCGGCTGTAAATAATGACGAGCGTCGGAGTGGTTCTGATGATGATGAAGTTGCCAGCGAGGGGAGTCCTGTCAGTTTGGATGACGAGTATATGCATGAGGGCTACTCAGAGGGTCCTTCGACTATGACTCCTGAGCTGAGTTGGTTGACTGATGCGGCTAAGCATGACTATTGTAGAGCTGCCACCAGGTTGTATGCCTTGCCGGAAGGCTATGAATTATCTTTGTCTGGTCCTAATGATGTCGTCATTTGCTCCCCTGACGGTTGCATAGCTATATATAGTTATCACTTTGAAATTGGTTTGCGTTTTCCTATGGATCGCCATCTTGTGGAGTTGTTGATAGGTTTGAACGTTTGTTTAGCACAACTTACACCCCTGACCATCCGGCAACTGACTTACTATATTTGGACTTGTAGGTGGATGAATTTTCCTTTCACCGTGGACCTTTTCAAGCATTTGCACAAACTAAAACATGATGGGTCTAATCATGGAGCCAAGGATGAAGATACCGAGGCTGCTAGGAATAACGGTTGGTATTCCTTGTATACCACGCCTAAGAAGTTGACGGTTTTTCCTAGGATGACTTCCTTTAAGTTTTAGCGGCAGAGATGGTTTTGGCTACGTGTTCCTAACACTTTTCGTTTGAGGTGCTGGTTTACCAAACCAAGGCGAAAGTTGGAGCATATTCCCCTTACTAAATTGACCGCCAAGGAAGAGGATGCTTTTGAGGATTTTAGTACTGTACCTCCATCGGGCAAGAAAGGTCGTGGATTGCCCAAAGTCTGGTTGCCGCATCCTAAGTACATTCTTGGGAACATAGCGTTGTCGGCTGCTGGGATGTGCCGTACCCATCCTTCGGGTAAGGATGGTAAGAACTAAGTTGCCGTCCTGAGGGCTTGATAGCATGCTGTTGTCTTTTTTTTTTTTTACTTACTTGCTTTGGTTTCTTTTCAGCTTTGAAGGCTTTGGATCGCAAGTGTTTGGGTCTTAACCAGCGTTGGGCTCCAACAACCACCATGTCGGAAGCACCTCCGTCAACTAAAGAAGCTGAGAGCATTGTCTCCTTTGCCAAAAGTCAGCATGCTGCTGATGTGTCTGGTACCAAGGTTGGCGTCCAAAAACCTCACCGGTAAACCGCTAAGCAAGCTTCGTCCGGAGTTCCTACCGGCAGGGCTTTCTAGACTCTGCCGACTGTGAGAGGTGGTTTCCAAAAGAGGGGGGAAATCAGGTCGCAGTCGGAGAGCAAGAAGCAAGATTCTAAGCGTACTCATTCTCCCATGAGTACATGTGATGCCGTGAAGTCTGATGTTGGCGGTAATGCTTCAGCCGCCAAACCTTCACCTCCACAAGACAACAAGAGATCTCCTGCCACTTGCTGTGATGAAGAAAGTTGCGGAAATTTCTGTCGGCAAGCGCATTATGATGTTGGTGGAATACAGGGGGAGATTCTTTCGAGGGGATTCACTTTAAGGGGGACAACTGGATTGAGCCCGAGCAAGTGATCATTCCTTCTGGCCATCATGCCTTTAAGAATGACGAGATCCCTGTGCATCCCCGGTGAGTACTTGGCATCCACGTTTGACGTTGAGACTAATGAGAGCCTCCAATTTGACTATCCTAAACTTGGCGGCATTCTGGGTTGGCGCATGCTCAAGAATCTACAGTTGCCGTTAGATAGGCCTAGGGAAGTGATTCATGCTTCCGCTGCCACTACTGCTCATAAGTTCATGGAGGTTAGATGTTTTTATTTTAGGCAAGTTCTAGATGTTTACACTTGGTTTCACTCTTTTTGACGTCTGTTTTTTATCTTCAGGCTGCCAACTCTTTGGCTGATTTGACTCGAGCATATCAATCAGCATGCATGCGAGCTAAGGGATGCTTATGCCGGCAAGTGTTCTCTCTACCAACGACAAGTGGAAGGTCACCAGAAATTGAAGGAGGACTATAAGGCCAAGAGTGATGAAGCTGCTAAGAAGAAGATTGCAGCTGCCAACGCTAAGCTGCTAGCTGAGCAGAACAAAGTTGCTGATCTCACTGTCAAACTCAAGGAGAAGGAAGAGGACTTGGCAAATTCAAAGAAATCAACTGTTGATGAATATCGCAATTCATATGACTTCGTCAACTACTTGGTTCAACGCCATGTCGATGGATGGGCAGCCGCCATGCGTAGTGCCATGAGGAAAGTTCTTGAAGTTGACTGGGATCTTATTGAGAGGGCCTTTGACGCCGGCATGCGGCAAGCATACGAATCCCTTGCCGGCTGAGAATGAGCCTGTTGCCGAGCTGCATGTCCGCAACGCTGACCCTCGTTATGAGATGGAAGTTCATGAAGAGGATGCTGCCAACTCCAAGATTGATCAGATGATTTCTAATGACATTGCTGATGATGGCAAGTAGGAGTTTTGGCGGCTTTCACCTGTTTCATCAGTTTGTTCTAATGATTTATAATCAAACTCTTTTTCTATTGGGAGGTTAAAAAACCTTTGTTGTTTTGTATGAACAAATATTTTGCCTTGGCATGGAACATCTTTTTATTCTGCTGTTTTTATCTGAATGTAAGGCTTTTTGCCTGAAAATTGACATACTTTGGGTGTTTGCCGCCAAGTAATGTTGAGTTTATTTATCAACTATCTTTGTACTTGTCAGTTTGTCATATTTCCCTTTTTTACTTTTTATTTGTTTGTGATATGTAGAGGTGGGCATGGGCCGGGCCAGCACGCGGGCCGGCCCGGCCCGACCCGTTGTCCGCTCCGTGGGCCGTGGGCCTACCACGGTCAAGAAATTTTATTTCAGGCCCGCACCGGCACGAGCCCGCCTATATGGCCAATGGGCCGGCCCGCGGGCCGAACGCCCCTTTTCTTTGTTTTTTTGCCTAAAACTACCAATAATCCAAAAAAACAACATAAAACACGGGCCAGGCCCGCAGGAGGCACGAGCCCGGCCCGTGGGCCGTGGACAAAATCTGGAAATTTCGGGCCCGGCACGGCACGGCCCGCCATTCACGGGCTCGGACCCGGCCCGGCCCACCATTTCCTCAAGCCCGCGGGCCGAGCCCATGAACAGGCCCGGCCCGCCCCATGCCCAGGTCTAGTGATATGTTGCCGACTAACCGACAACTTATTCTCTTTTTGTCGAATGTTAGTATACTATAACATTTCTAAGACTGAACGCAAGTATAAGTGCTGGTTTGTAGCCATAGGCACTTTTTATGGCTGATTGATTGAAAATGTATGATTGGAAATCATATACATTTTGTATGTGTTAGTTAGTAACCATATACACTTGTCGGAAGCCTCAACAAGTTTCCTTGTTGACGAATGAGAATTTATCGTCAAAATGCTACCTCGTAGGTGGTCATCTTTTCTTTTCATTAAAATGGGTTAACCCCCTTGTAGGTGGTGGGTTTTTACACTTTACAACCTACTCAACGATCAAAGTAAATCGCTAAATACAAAATTTCTCATTCTTAGATAAAATACTTCTTAAGTACACTCGCGTTCCAACTGTTAGCCAAAACTTTGCCATCCATCTTGCTGAGTTTGTAGGAGCCTGGCACTATCTCTTCTTGAATGATGTATGTGCCTTCCTAGTTGGCGTTAGCTTTCCTTCAGTGTGAGCCTTGCCTGTAGGTGCTGTCCTTCTTAAGACTAGATCGCCAACTTTCAGAGGTCGGTGGCTTACTCGCTTGTTGTAGGCTCTCTTCATTCTGTCATTTGATGCTGTCAACTTAACTTCAGCCGCTAACCTCACCTCAAGTAAGAAGTCCAAAGCTTCTTTTTGCAAATGCTCATTATCCTTTTCCTCAAAGTGTTGGACTCTAAAATTGGGCAAACCAACCTCAACAGGAAGAACTACATCTTCTCCAAATGTCAATTTGAAAGGGCTTTCACCTGTGGATTCTTTCCGTTATTCTGTTTGCCCATAATACTTCTGGTATCTTCTCGGCCCATAACCCCTTCAAATCGTCAAGCTTTTTCTTTAGTGCACTCAGGATTTGCTTGTTGGCTGCCTCTGCTTGGTTATTGCTTTGGGGATGGCAAACTGATGAGTAGCGCAATTTTACCTTGAATTCCGACAAGTACTTGTCAACTGGGCCACAGTCAAATTGTACGCCATGGTCGAAGACTATGGCGGTAGGGATGCCTAACCTAGTGATGATGTTGTGCTAAATGAACTTGATGACTTGCTGAGCTTTGATCTTGGCGGTTGGTTCGGCTTCTATCCACTTTGTGAGGTAATCGATGCCCACAATCAAGAACTTCCTGCCGCCAGAGGCTGTAGTTAATGGTCCAAGGATGTCCATTCCCCACTGTGCAAATGGTGTGGGGCACAAGATGGGTTGTAAATCATTGACCGACAAGTTAATTATTGGTGCGAACCTTTGACACTTGTCGCACTTCTTCACGTATTTTTGTGCATCTGCCACCATTGTTGGCCAGTAAAACCTTGCTTTAAGTGCTTTGTGGGCTAATGTTCTGCCGCCAATATGGTTCCCACAAATGCCTTCATGTATCTCTTCCATGATTTTTGTTGCTTCGTATGCCGTAACACACTTGAGTAATGGCAAAGAGAATCCATTATTGAACAGTTCTCCTTGGTAGATGACGAACCAACAGGCTCCTTTCTTAACCTTAGTTGCTTCTTTCTTTTCTTCCGGCAAGTCAAGTTAACTTAAACTTGACGATATTAGAATACCATTCGTCATGCCTGGTGATTGTAGCGACCGATATCTTTTGTTTGATGCTTTTTTCCTTCAGCACCTCCACCATGACGGTTCTTTCGATGTCGATTAGTGATGAGCTCGCCAGCTTTGAGAGGGTATCAGCCTGACTATTCTTTGCTCTAGGGATGACGTTTATCTCAATTACTTGCAATTGTGAAGTCATCTCCCTTACTAACTCGAGATACTTTACCATTGTCGGCTCCCTAGCCTCATACTCTCCCTTGATCTGGCTGCCACCAAGTTGGGAGTCTGTCAACAAATGTACTTTCTTGGCGTCGGCTGCCAAGTATAAACGCAGGCCCGCCAAATTCGCTTCATATTCTGCTTGATTATTTGAGGCCTTGAACGAAAATCTGATAGCATATTCAAACACATACCCTTCTGGTGAGGTTATTACTATGACGGCTCCTGAGCCATGCTGAGCTGAGGAACCGTCAACTGATATTTTCCAAGTTCCGATCTCTTCATCTTCTTCCTCATATGTTGCCTCGACAATGAAATTCGCCAAGGCTTGAGCTTTGATTGTTGTTCTAGGTTTAAACTCCAATTCGAATTCCGACAACTCAATGGCCCATTTCAATAGTCTGCCAGAAGACTCCAATTTTTGCAAGGCTTTTTCTAGAAACAAGTAATCGCGGATGAAATACATCATATAATGGGAAGTAAAATTCGATATGTGAGCTCTCATTAGTTATATACAGATTAAGAGTTGAGAGATGGTGAAGGGATATCAAACACTAAACTGAAATGTTATTACTATAATTTGGGAAGGTTAGTATGGAATAGTAACTTTTATGTATGAGTAATGGATTAGGAATGGAGTGTTGGGAACTAGTGATATGATTTGATTACAAAGTCGGGGAGATATAAATATTGTGGAATGGAGTGTTGGGAACTAGTGATATGATTTGATTACAAAGTCGGGGAGATATAAATATTGTGGAATGGAGTGTTGGGAACTAGTGATATGATTTGATTACAAAGTTCAAACAAATAGTCGAGACAAGAAAAAGGAATAAAGTTGAGGACACAAATAACATTTGTGTGATATTGAACTTCGAGGTAATAATGTTTGTTTTCAGATATCATAGTAGTTGAGTTACTAGAAGATCAGAAGCTCAAGTATGAAGTGTTGAATTATTAAGATGTGGGATTAATCATCAAGTCGTTTGAAGGAAGCAACTATAATTATAAATATAAAGTCCGAATTCTAGAAGTCATAAGTTTTCATGTATCTAAATTATAGAGTTAGGTTATGAGATGTTGTGTATCATGAGGTTTAAGTATATGTGATACGAACTTGAAATCTATATATACGAGTAACGTACAATTTACTAGTAGTATTAAATTTTGACATTCGGGAGAGTATTAAAAAAGAATAATAGAAGTTCTACTTGTGAATTATGATTAACATAAGTAAAAATATCGGGATTTGCTCTTGTTATAAGCTTTATAGGTTGTTAAGTAAGATTAAATGGAAAGATAATTGTCTGTAAAGAACTTTTGTAACTAACTAAATTGAGATTCGGATTGGTAAGCTATGTTTTAAACTCTTATAATAAACATATAGAATTAGATTATATTTTCCTTAAAGTTCGTTTTTGCGTAAGTTTTATCAAATAGATTTTATAAAAGATCATTTATACTAAATTATTGGAAATTCGAATATATTGGGTTATCGACAAGTTGAGTGTGTATATCAATTACTCAAATGCGATTATGTTATGGGATTTGATATATTTGACTCGAAAACTATGAATATGAGTTTCAGAGAATATTGAATTATGAATTATGCCTTTTTATTTTGTTTTTGTGTGGGGGAAGAAGCCGCTAGAGCAGTGATGAACAACATTCAGTATTCTGTATTTTGGGGACATCTCTTAAAAGTGTTGCAAGCAGTACACAATGAAAGAGGGATACGTCCCTTGTAAAAGTTTAAAGAATGCGCCTGGTTGGCAACTCTATTCGTGTTCTCTTCCCCAGTATAGTTTGATTTCAGAAAGAAATAGAATATATATTGAACATGTTAGTGTTTTCGTGGAAAGTTATTTCAAACTTTAGTTCTGAAGTAATATTTTACTCGCCTAAGTTGGTGGAATTAAAGCGCGGAATATGGAAAGGAGTTACTAAGAAACTCGTTGGGAATTTATTAAAGGAGTTAGCTTTCTTATACATATCTGGATTAAAAGTTATTATATTTGAAATACAGAAGCTGGAGATATTATTATATCTTAGAATATGTCAAAATGAGAGTTGATTTTGGGAGTTCATATTAGATTCTACGTAATTCTCATGGTTCCTCTAATTGAAAGTAGTATATACTACTTATTTTGTGAGATATTCATATTATTATTATAAACAAGTAACATTGTATATCATGTTCAAGTATTTGTTATATAATTCGTTCATGATGATTTTTTCTAGATCTTGATTTAAAAATCTGGTAAGATAAGCTTAACTCTGTAAATATGTTTTAAGCCAACAAAAAGATTTTATGGTTGGACAGTTTCACTGATTTTGTTCTTTCAACATGTCCTGGTGAGGGCAGAGTTCATTGTTAGTGATTGTGCAGGTGAGTGCGCTCGCTCCACAGGGAATTAATGATCGTAAATTGTGTTAAGAAAATGTCTTGTTCAACCCACGATGGAGATTATATTGTTGTTGGAAAATGTTCTTGTTTCGGGTGTGAAACGGTGGACGTCAAGGGTTTGACGGCCTATGGAGGATGGACAAGGCTTGACGACGTCGGGTATATTGGTGTTGGATTGTTTGGGTTGTCGGCATGCCTGCACAATGAACAAGGATGACTGACCTCGGGGGTTACCGAGGAAACCCACTCCGATGCCTAAGTAAGATAGGGTTCGACAAGGTATGTGCAGGTAAAGTAGGTCGGTGAACAGTAATTACGTACCTTGGAATCAGTGTAAGTGGGCTATTTATAGTAAATGTATAGTAGGTCGGTTCCTTAACATGGAATATTATCCTTACACGTGTATAACATTAACACAGTATCTGCCCATACACGTAAGCATTGAATTGGTAGGCGTTGGTTGGCGCTGGTAGGCGTTGTCGTATTGGTGGTGTACTCCCGTTTAGCATTAACCCTTGACGGGCCACATTGGGTGGCCGACAAGTTGGGAGATGTCGGCCCTACCTGATGGGACTTCATGGTCATGGCAGTCTTAAGTGGTCAACTGCCGACATCTGTTGTGCACCGGCAACATTATCCCGACCGCTCATTAGGGGGTTACTATCCCCGTACAACTAGTGACCCCCTAAAGTGATGACGGTACCGCCGTCATTTCTTTGGCGAGAACCTGTCAGGTAATTCCAATCGTTCCTTGTTTGAAAAAAAGGAGCTGAATTTTCACGTGGGCCTGTGCCACGTGTTTGGATCTTCCGCGGGCAGTTGTACTTTGGACAATCTGGGCCGTCGGTTTCTTTCCTTAAAAGACATTTTTTCTCTATCTTCTTTTCATTCTTCAAACTGTCCTTTTTCTTTCTTCTTCATCTTCCCCCTTACTCCTTGAGCGTCTCTTCGTCTCCGGTGAGTTTTTCCTTGAAATTCACTCGGATTTCTCTTTTTCCTCTGGTTTCTTCCCTAACATTTTCGTTCGTTTCCACTTTTCTTCTTCGTCAGGGCCTATTTCGGCCATTTTGAGTCCTTCATCTAATTGGGTTCTTGTTTTTTGTGGGTTTTTTCAGTTATTTCGATCGTCCTTCGAGTTTTCCGGTTAAATTTTGAACTTTCACTATCTGAATTCTCGCTTTTTCCGAGGTAAAGTTTCTCCCTTACCTCGCTTCCCACTTCAACTTTTTATTTTTGCGTCTCTTGCTTTCCGATATATAAATAGGGTGAGGTATGTCTAGCGCTTCGGAGGATAGTAAAAATAAGGACTTGGTGGCCTCACTATTTGACGAGGATTCGGTTACACTGGAGGTGTCCTCCAAGGAGACGCCTTTTTTGCGGAGGGGGCGGAAGAGAGCCCCCCTGTGCTTGATAAGGAGGAGGTTCTCTCCCCGATTCACCCCTCTTCTGCCCGAACCCTTTCTGTTACCAGGGAGGAGGTACCTCAGGGTTTGTCCGACATTTGGGTAGTGGAAGATAGCCGCAAACGCAAATTTGAGTCCGCCATAGACCCTGAAGTTCTTAAGAAACTTCGCCATGAGACACTTGGCAAGCTTCAGTCAAAAGAATTTCCCGATCTTGACGTCCCTGATGCTGTGGAAATTGAACCGATTTGTCGTCAATATTGGCTGGCCTCTGACGAAGCCACCTTCCGAGAGTATGATACTAACTTAGGGTTAGCCGGGGTATCTGTGGCGGTGCCGCCGCTAGGCATGGATGATGTCGGTCCTTCTAAGGGGCCCTCTGATTGGGATGAGGCCCTAAATCATGGCAAGATTAGTAGGGACGAACGCTATCAATGGAGGAAACTTGGCGGGAGGTCTCGGGCTGCTAGTAGGGTAGGTAAGAGGGTTGGCACCCTTGAGGTTGTTGACTTGGGCTCGTCACATTCTGACCGAACTCCGACAGTATTCAGAACTAGAGTTGTGGATCTGTCTATGGATCCGCAAACAGTTGCCGGTCTATCCGCCAACTCTGACGGCGGAGCAGAGGCTGATGATGAAAGGATGAGTGAAAGTGATGGAGAGGAGGATGATGCCGACGATGATGAAAATGTCGGTTTGGACGAAGCGTACTTGCCGGAGGGCTATTCCGAGAGTCCGTCAACCATGACACCTGAGTCTTCTTAGTTACGGGATGCCGTCAAGTATGACTATTGTGGTGACGTGATCATTCGTCCTCCTAACAGCTGCATTGGAGTTTTCACCTATCATTTCGAGTTCGGTCTGCGGTTCCCTCTCGACCGTCATCTCAAGGATCTGCTTATTGGTCTGAATGTTTGCCTTGCTCAAGTTACGCCTTTGGCGATCCGCCAAATGGTCTGCTACATATGGACTTGCAAATGGATGCATTTTCCGTTAACCCTCAACCTCTTCCGCTATTTACATGGGTTGAAAAGAGATGGCTCCAATCATGGAGCCAAAGGTAGTGATGTTGAGGCGGCTCGAAACAAGAGTTGGTATTCACTGTACACCACCCGTCATATGTTGATGGTGTTCCCTCGGATGACATCATTGAAGTTTTGGAGGCAGTGCTGGTTTTGGGTGAAGGTACCCCAAGACTTTCCTTTGCGGCGTTGGTTTACCAAGCCGCGATGTCGGCTGGAGCATCTCCCTATGGTGCCGCTATCTCACAAGGAGCGGAAAGCTTTTGCACACTTTGAGACAAAATCGCCAAAGTCCCAGAAGTGGCGAAGTACCCCTAAGGTCTGGCTACCTCACCCTAAGTATATCTTGGGGAATGTACCTTTGTCGGCTGCTGGGATGTGTTTCACACATCGCAACGGTAAGGAGGGTAAGGGTGCCATCGCCAATTGTTGTCATTTTTTTTTTACTTCTGACTTGTTTTTTATTTTCTTATTTCAGCGCTGAAGCTGATGGACAAGAAGTGCCTGGGCTTAGATCATCGTTGGTTTCCGACAACCAGAATGCCTCAAGCGCCCCCTCCCACCAAGGAAGCTGAGTCTATAGCGTTTTACGCCAAGTCTCAACATGCTGCTGCTACTTCAGGTTCGAACAGTGATGCCAAGTCAGCCGTTTCCCGCCACCGAACTTCCAAGAGTGAATCTGCTGAGGTCAAGGCTTCCAAAATCTTGCCGGTTGTGAGGGGTGGTCGCCAACCCAAAGGTGTGACGAGAGCGGAACCCTCAGCAATTGCGGGGGTTCTAACAAGACCATCTCTCCAATGGATGTCGAGCCTACCGGCAAGTCTGTCGGTAGTGGCTCCACGACTC
Source organism: Beta corolliflora (assembly GCA_947648045.1). Taxonomy (NCBI): domain Eukaryota; kingdom Viridiplantae; phylum Streptophyta; class Magnoliopsida; order Caryophyllales; family Amaranthaceae; genus Beta; species Beta corolliflora. The sequence continues at coordinate 1,280,262 of CANSZD010003990.1, forward strand.
CTCTTCGTGAACAACCGGTTAAGACAAAAACTCTTGACAATGCTTCTGGCGGTTTTTCTAAGGGAGTTAGCACTGGTAAGCGTCTGGCTTTGACGACTGAGGAGAAGCAGGATAATATCTCCAGGATTCCTACTGGCATTCATTTCAAAGGGGTAACTTTATTGAGCCGGAGTTGGCGGTTGTTCCCTTAGATCATCCTCGTGTTAAGTATGATGACATCCCAGCTCATCCAGTGGACTCTTGGCGACCTACTCTAGATGTCGAGACCAACGAGTTGTTGCAGTTTGACTACCTTGAGCTTGGAAGAAATATGGGTTGGCGGATGCTGCAAAATCTCCAGCTCTCGTTAGACAAACCTGGTGAGATGGTTCTTGATCCGGCAGCTACAACAACCCATAAGTTCATGGAGGTAGTTACCCTTTCAATGTTATCTTGTCGTTTAGCTTCTTATTCTGCTGTTTTAATCGCTTATTTCTTGTGCAGGCTGCCAACTCCTTGACGAACTACACCAGAGCTTATCAGGTGGTTTGTGATGAAAAGACCGCTCTGACCAAGAAACACTCTATTCTGTCGCGTCAACTGGAAGCTCAAAATAAGCTGAAGCAGGATTACAAGGCAAAGGTGGATGCTGCCGCTAAGAAAAGAACTGATGATGCTGCCGCTAAGTTGGAGGAAGAGCAGGCAAAGGTTGCCGACTTGACCGCCAAGGAATCTGTTCTGGAGACCCAAGTTGCTAATGCCCGTAAGTCGGCAGTTGAGGATTATTGCAACTCAGATGATTTCGTTAATTATCTGGTTCAAAGGCCTGCCAGAGGATGGGCCGCTGCTATGCGCTGTGTTTTGGCAGAATTTCCTCAGTTTGACTGGGACCAGATTGAGTCTGCTTTTGACGCCGGCAAGTATAAGAATCCTTTGCCTGACGAGGTCAAACCTGTTAACGAGATTCATGTCCGCAACTCAGATCCTCGCCATCCTATGGAACTTGATGATGTTGAAGATGCCAACTCCAAAGCTAATCAGATGATTACTGATGATGTTGTCGATATCGACAAATTGGGGTTTTGGCGGCTTTCACTTGTTTCTTTAGTTTCATCTAATGATATGTGACGATCTGTTATGCTTTTTTTTGAAACAATTATCAGGGCCTATGTGCCTTTAAGATAAATTTTATGGGCCTGTGTGCCTTTAAGACATATTTTCCTTTGTGTTTGGATTTGATATATTTCTAAGTGAATGCCGTTAGCTTTTATGGGATATTTTTCAATCATGTCTTGTATTGTTATTACTTTGCGGTTGATAGCTTATAGAACCTGCTTTTTGGGGAATGCCATCAAACCACGTTGTCGTTTAACTTTTATCGACTTGTCTTACTAGGTCAAGTATTATTGATCCGCTCTTTACCGAACTATAGTTTTAGCGTTGGTTTGCAACCATATACACTTTTTTGCATTCATGGATATATAAGTGTTGGTTTGTAACCATAGGCACTTTTTAATGGCTGGGTACGTTCCCTTAGTATTGGTTGGTAACCATATACACTTGTTGGAAGCCTTTTAAAACAAGAGTTGTCGTCAAACTGCTGCCTTGTAGGTGGTCAGCCTATCTTTGATTACTATGTGTCAGCCCCCTTATAAGTGGTGGGTTTTTACACTTTACAGCCTATTCAAAAATAAACCGTTAAATACAATGTTTTTCATTTCTACACATAATATTTCTTAAGTCACTACTACAAAAAAAGGCCTAGGAAACCGGTTGAAAATGGCCTAGGAAACCGGAATATAACACATCTCCATCTCACAGGTGTCCTAGGTTAAGAGACTGGTTCTAATGCATGGTTTCTTTGTTTATTTGGGAGACCAGTTGATAGGTAAAACTAGTCTGTTAGATAAGTGTATATATAATATGTAAAGAGGTTAGGAGACCAGTTAACATTAAAAACTAGTTTCCTTACCTTACCCTTTGAAACCAGTTTCCTTACCATACCCTTTGAAACCAGTTATTGACCACAACCGGTTTCTTAGGTTTATTATACGTTTTTTTTAATTAAAATGTTACAATATACATACATTATCCTGTATTTGCGGCTCCTTGTATATACGCTTTTTTTTATATAACAATTTATTTTTTTAATTGTTTTTACAGGTTTATATAACAATTTATAAATAGCCACAATAATATTATTAAACATAAATTCTTGCTTCCTTTATTCATCATATAAAAAAAATATTTGCTACATTTAATTTATATACAAAACCAATTTCACTCAAAGCATCAATTTCTTCTAATAATGTCTTAAAAATAAAGTTTCTATAATCTAATGCTAGCTACTAAAACTAAAATTCTAAAATAATCAAATAATATGTACAATTCAAACTCGACTGTCGTCTTCAATCTCCATCGTCTTGTGTTTGATCGTTTAAATAATTCACCCACATATCTCTTAGCTCGTCAATCATCTCTTGCGAATAAGTGCTAGGAATCCCAGGAAAGTACTACAAAATAATTTCAGATAATTAGAATTAGAATTAGTGTATATATATTTTATAAGTTTCAAGAGCAAATTAGATAATGCTTTAGCTCCTATTTCATATCATATAGGCTAGCTCCTAATTCATGATATGAAAATTAGTTCTACCTCACGTCTGATGTGCTTCAAACACATTATGGATCACCCATTCAATAAAGACAAAAAAAGGAAGATGCCTCGCTCTAACGTTAATAATCATATCACCAAAACCAACTTCTTAAATAATCTCATTGTTTCGAAAACCAACACTTATCTAATGGGATCATATGTACATGAAAGATAAAGAACATCAACTACCTGTGCGGTAAAATTCTGGACCAGCATACGGTGATCGAATGGGTACTTGTTTATCACTTTCAAGGAAAAATTCGGCAGCCTCTCCCCAGAGTTCTCCAAATACACGATGTAGAGTATCACTGAGATAGTATCTACATATATATCCGGAGAACATTAAGCGAAATGTTGTGCCAAATTTTTCCTATAAACTGGTAAAAAAGCACGCATTCACATCCTAAGTGAGGTTACACTTACAAGGACAATCCCAAATAGGGGACTATTTAGAGCCTACTCCTAATGAGTAAACCCTGAACGGGTACTAGGTCAATGCAAAATGAATATATGCAAGCAAACACAAAAGTAGGAAAATTTGCTTACCTAATTAATCCACATATAGATAATGCAATTCAAGGTGCTATCAACAACACAAGCCACACCTAAAATGAACAATAAACACATAAAACAATTAAAATCGTTAAATGATAAAATTGCATATAGTTAATTGACTTTAATATATACACGATAAATATAACTTGTCTAATGTATAATATATAAACTATAAGTGAAAGAAATTATATACTCAGTATATAAATGATAATTACGAAAACTCCAATTTAATGAAAAGAACAAGTGGTGCACTAATGGCCAGGAATCATGACAATTGCCATCAATATGATCACATCCATGTTCACCTACTAGTACAATTAGAAAAGGCAGATATTACTAGATATAATTGCATGTATGCATATTCAAGGAAGGTCTACTACATAAACGCAAATATACATAGGCACAGATGTTCCCATGATTCTTCTTCTTAATGAACTTACAGGTGGCAGATGAAACTTGCAATAAGAAGAAAAAAAATGGCAGATGCCTCATGACAACAATTGCACATATGCACATGGAAGGAAGTCTTCTATATAGAGCTTCATAACCGGCAAAATGACATATCCAAAAAATTCAATATTCACCTACTTTCTTCATATGGGGAAAAAAAACTAAAAGAGAGGCTAGAACATCACTCACAAGAACAGAGAGAGTAGTTATTTAATGATCACATTTTAGTTCAGGATGAGGTAGTGATCCCATAAGATAATGTAACATTAGAAGACCTCTATTCGTCAGTGATACATATACAATATCAACTCAGATCTATTTTAAAAGTGAATCATCTGAGCGCACACCCAAAAAGTTCAAATAGACAGCCTTGAAGTTCTCAAAGTTGCTGATCATGTTTAGTGCATATGTGAAATCCCTGCAACTTCAAGATTTTCATCTAAGGTAATCTTGCACACCAAAAACTAATAGAGAAAAAAAACACTTTTGTTTTAGAGGGAGGTCGGAGTCATTAAGATGTAAGAACACTCTAACTCAAGATATTCTAGAAAATATTGACAGAATGCAAATGTAAATGCTAACAGAGTATTGAGGAACAAGTAGCTAATAATGAAAAAGCAGGTAGCTCTGAACTTTCTACTTTCTATTGACTGTTGAGCAGAAGTAGGAATAGATAATCCTTAATCAAATGCTTGCACATGTTCTAAGTCGGTGTCCTAGGATCTAAAAGCATTGTCTAATGACACACCAGAATGAACCATATAATGTCAAGATAGAAAGCCGTGATTCTGAATACCAACAAATGAAATGATCAATATCCCAAGTTTACAACTCACACATGTATTAAATCCAGATGATACATTTCTATACTGGTCTTTAATGAGCACATCACAAACACCTTTCTCCCCGTCAGAACATTATCTATCCAATACAAACCATCCTCATTTTGGAAAGATTAAGACTCATCTAAAAGTATAGAAGAGCTTTTCCTTTCTTATCTCTGTTCCTATATTTCCTGACATTTTGCATGTCTAAAACTCATATATAAGACATCAATTGATGATTTTAGCACCGGTGACCTCTAATGTAACACAGGTGGCCTGTGTCATGTGCCTCTAATGTAACACATGTGGCCCGTGTCATGCGTGTGTAGTGTACCGTGTACGTGATGTCTTCGACACCACTAAGTGTATTTTCTTTAGGTTTAGCACCGTGCCGGATATATCATAGAATTTTTTGTTATGTATTTCACATGTAGAGTCCACTGTGTCGTCAAACTCTTTAATTCCATGCTAGAAATCTTGTGTATTTCGAAATTAATGAAACTAGCTTTGCTACTTAGTGGTTGATGATTATTGAAATTTAATTTTCTGCAAACTTTACATGACCCCTGGCTCTTTGAAAATAACCAAAAACCAAAGATTTGGTTTGACATGCTTCAATCACTATATCTAGTTCACTAGTCCAATACAAAGTTCACTAAAGATATTCTGAACTAGAGATGTCAAAAGGCAATGATAATTATGATCTCAACAACTCGACGACTAAAGCTATCTTAAACTACCCCAACAACACATATATAGAGTGCAAAAGCTAAAAACCAGCTAACATTACTAGTCAAGCGAATCACTTCCCAAGTGGTCCTATGTAAGTAAGTATTTACACAATAACACAACGATTGGCGAAACAGAAGATCCTTTTTAACTTAGCCAACCATCATCTCAAGGTTTTAGCAGAAGAACATGGAGCTTGCAACATTTTCCTGCAGCCTGGGCAGCTGAGGAACAGGGACCGAAATAGACGAAGTCACACCACCATGGTCGAATAGAACTTACAATTCCGTTGATTAACATAAACCATAAAAAATTGTGTTTTGGTCGTTCCACTCACCATCACACAGCAATTTTCCAACAATTTTGGTCGATTCACTCACCATCACGCAACAATTTTCCAATTCCTTTTAACATCACTAATTTTATAATTTTAGAGAAATCTCCAGTGCATACAAAATTGAGCTAATTAGCTCTAAAAATTGCAAATAAGAGTAGGAAGAAAACAATAGGAAAATTAAAAATCATCATGAGAAATTACTAAACCAAACCTAAACCGATTATCCACACAAAAAAAACCTAAAATTACACCAAATTTCAGTTTTTAGTTTACACTACAATGGAACAGTGTATTATTGAAGAAGAGAAGATAACAAAACCTAAGAGAAGGAGGCACGACAAGTGCTCTGCAGTGGGCGTGGCGGCCGCCGGTGACTAAGCAAAAGGAAGAACGATATGTGGTCGCCGGCGATGGATTTGCTGGACTTGCGACTTGCGACTTGCGAGTGGTGAAAAACTGCAATTAATTGCGAAAGACGAATTCCAGTTTTTCAATTGCGAATTGAATTGAGAATAGAGGTGAATTTAGGTGGAATTGTGATGGGAGAATTTGGATTATGGGGAGAATTTGGATTATGGGGAGAATTTGGATCATGGGGAGTGGTGGTTTTAGTGATGGGACGTGGCTTCAAGTATGGCGGGATTGAGAAAAGTGTATCCTAAAGACCTAAACTTCTATCCCTTGCTGTAAAGCACGATGCAGTAAATTTCAAAAAAAAATGCACGATGCAGTAGATACATAATACTTGGAGTGGTGGTTTTTTTTATTATATTTGTTGCTTCAAAAAGGAAAAACAAATTTAAAAGTAAATATAATTATATATAGAACGTATACTACACTAGTATTAGGTTGAAATATATTAAATTTAAAAATTAAAATATTTCAAGGAAACCGGTTCTAGTTAGAATTCGTCACCTATATCACAACAAGAAGAATATATATGTATAATTGTGTATTATGTTGAAAAAAAATTGAATTAAAAAATTAAAATATTTCATGGAAACCGGTTTTACTTGGAAGCAGTCTCTTATTTCACAACAACTTTTTTAATTAGTCAAATAGTTAAACTTAAGAGACTGGTTTGAGATAATCAATGGTTTCCTATATTTAAGAAATGGGTTAGTAACCTCAATCGGTCTTAGATAGGTAGTCTCTTTGGCCATTCTTGTAGTAGTGAGTACACTTGCATTCCAGCTATTAGCCAAGACTTTGCCGTCCATCTTGCTCAGTTTGCATGAGCCTGGTACTATCTCCTCTTGGATGCTGTATGGTCCTTACCAGTTGGCGGTAAGCTTCCCCTCAATATGAGCTTTGCCGGTAGCTGCCATCCTTCTCAAGACTAGATCGCCAACTTTCAGGGGCCGATGGTTTACCTGCTTGTTATAAGCTCTCTTCATTCGATCTTTTGAGGCCGCCAACTTGATTTCAGCCGCCAACCGTGACTTCTGGCAAGAAATCCAAAGCTTCTTTTTGCAATTGCCCATTGTTTTATTCTTCAAAATACTTGGTTCTGAAGTTAGGTAAGCCAACCTCCACAGGTAGATCGACATCTACTCCAAATGTTAGCCTAAACGGGATTTCTCCTGTAGACTCCTTCTCTGTTGTTCTGTTTGCCTATAGCACTTCCGGTATCTTTTCAGCCCATAATCCTTTCAGATCGTCAAGTTTCTTCTTCAGTGCATTCAGGATTTTGCTTATTAGCGGCTTCTGCTTGGCCATTGCTTTGTGGGTGGCAGACTTATGAGTAGGCAAACTTGACCTTGAAGTCTGTCAAGTATTTCTGCACCTGGCCACAGTCAAACTGCACGCTATGGTCAAACACTATGGCGGTGGGGATGCCAAATCTAGTGATGATGTTGTGCCAGATGAACTTGATGACTTGTTGGGCTTTGATCTTGGCGGTAGGCTCAGCTTCTATCCACTTTGTAAAATAATCTATGCCGATAATAAGGAATTTTGTGCCGACAGTGGTTGTAGTAAACGGTCCCAGAATGTCCATTCCCCATTGTGCAAATGGTAAGGGGCACAAGATGGGCTGTAAGTAATTGGTCGGCAAGTTGATGATTGGCGCAAACCTTTGACATTTGTCACACTTCTTTACGTACTTCGTGCATCTGCTACCATGGTTGGCAATAAAATCCTCGCTATGAGCGCCTTGTGAGCCAATTATCTACCGCCAATGTGGTTCCCACAAATGCCTTCATGGATTTCTTCCATGATTTTTGTTGTTTCATATGTTGTGACACATTTGAGCAGTGGTAAAGAAAATCCCTTTTTGAACAATTCTCCTTGGTAGATGATGAACCAGCTAGCCCCTTTCTTAATCTTGGTTGCTTCTTTCTTTTCTTCCGACAACTCTCTAGTCAACTTGAACTTGACGATATCAGAGTACCACTCATCATGACTAGTGATCGTGGCTGTCAACATCTTTTGTTCAATACTCTTTTCTTTCAGCACTTCTACCATGACGGTTCTCTCGATGTCGATTAGTGATGAACTTGCCAATTTTGACAGGGCGTCAGCTTGACTGTTTCCTATTCTTGGGATGACATTTATCTCAAAACCTTGCAATTGTGAAGTCATCTCTCTCACTATCTCGAGATACTTTATCATTGTCAGTTCTCTGGCCTCATACTCCCCCTTAATTTGGTCGCACACAAGCTAGGAGTTTGTAAGCAAATGAACTTTCTTGGCGTTTGCCGCCAAACATAATCGCAGACTCGCCAAAGTTGCTTTGTATTCCACTTCATTGTTGGAGGCCTTAAATGAAAACCTGATAGCATATTCAAATACATGCCCTTTTGGAGATGTCATAACTATGCCGGCACCCGAACCATGTTGAGCCGATGAGCCATCAACTGATATTTTCCAAGTACCAACTTCCTCAACGTCTTCTTCATACTTTGCTTCAATGATGAAGTCCGCCAACGCCTGGCCTTAAATTGCCGATCTGGGTTTGAATTCTAACTCAAATTCCGACAACTCAATGGCCCACTTCAACAGTCTGCCGGAAGATTCCAGCTTGTGGAAGGCTTTCTTCAGAGGGTGGTTTGTCAAGATTTGCACAGAGTGTGCATCAAAATATGGCCTCAACTTTCTTGCCGCGATCAAAACTGCATATGCCAACTTCTCAATGAGCTATTATCTTTGCTCTACCGGGTTCAAAACATGGCTGACAAAGTATACCGGGAATTGCTACTTACTTTTCTCCACCAAAAGCACTGCTGCTACTATTCTCGGCGTTGCCGACACGTACAACTGTTGCTTGTCTTGTGGCAATGGCATGGCGATAGTGGGTAGTTTGCTCAGATGTTCTTTGACCATGGCGAAAGCTTTTGCTTGCTCTTTTCCCCACTCAAATTCTTTGTTTCCTCTTAGGATTTTGAAGAAAGGCAGAGCTTTACCGGCAGATTTGGAGATGAATCTGGTTAATGCCGCCATTTTTCCAGTCAATCTCTGGATATCCCTTACACTCTTAGGCTGCGGCAAATCAATGACGGCCTTCACCTTGTTGGGATTGGCATCAATTCCTCTTTCGCTAACCAGGAAACCCAGAAATTTACTGGATTTGACACTGGATACACACTTTTTTGGGTTCAGTTTCATCTTAAAACGCCTCAATGTATCAAATGTTTCCCGCAAATCTTTTAAGTGATCCTTCTCGGTCTTGCTTTTCACTATAGAGTCATCAACATATACCTCCACATTTCTCCCCTTTTGAGCCTCAAATACTTTGTCGACCAGTTTTTGGTATGTCGCTCCTGCATTTTTTAACCCAAAAGGCATAGCCTTGTAGCAAAACACACCGACATTTGTGACAAATGCCATCTTTTTCCTGTCTCCCTCGAACAAACTTATCTGATGGTAGCCTGAGTAGGCATCCATGAAGCTCAGCATGGCGTGCCCACTAGTTGAGTCGACAAGCTGGTCGATTCTTGTCCACTGCCCACTTGCTTTCTTGCCCATGACGACGTTCGCCAGCCATGACTAGTAATCGCATGGTTCAATAAAATCAGCCGCCAAGAGTTTATCGATCTCCTTCTTGATGGCTCTATTCTTTTCTGCCGAGAAAGTTCTATTTTTCTGCTTGACGGGTCTGACTGCTTCGTCAACATTTAGGTGATGTACCATCACGCCTGGGTCTATTCCCGGCATCTCATCAGCGGAAAATGCGAACACATATGCGTTTTTCCTGAGTAAGGTGACTAGGTTCACTTTGACCTCTTGGTCCATGTCGGCACTAATCTTGACAACCCTTTCCTTGTTGCCGTCAACCAACTCGATCTATTCAGTAGCATCCCCAGGCCGGCATACTTCAGCTGGTCTAAGCTGTAACTCTTCACTGGTTATCTTCTTGTTCTCAGGAATTTGCGGGTTACATGCTCGCTTGGCGGTGTCTCCGCCAAGATCTCCTTCTGCTTTTCTTTTTTGACTTGCTCCCTTCATCATAGTGTGGAAGCATGATCGAGCTGACTCTTGACTACCCTTAAGTCTCTCTGGCTATCCGACATTCGACATGTACACCATGGTCAGGTGGTACGTTGATACCACCGCCTGTGCGTCATGAATTAGCGGACGTCCAATGATGGCTTTGAAGGCTGCTGGAACGTCAACTACTAGAAACTCTACCATCAACTCTCTGGCTTTCTCATCATGGCCAATCTTGACAGGCAGCTTTATGGATCCCCTTGGTATGACGGAAGCCCCCGTAAAACCCGTTACAAGGTAGCTAACTCCCTTCAAGTGTTCAAGGCCAATATTCATCTTGTTGAAAGCAGTAATGAATAAAATATTGTCGGAACTTCCGCCATCTACCAGTTTCCTGTGAATGGCGCAATTTGCGACATTCAGAGTAAGGACGAGAGGGTCGTCATGTGGGAAAATGATGCCTTTCGAATCCTTCTTTGTGAATGTCACCGTTGGCATGGTTGGCGGTTCTGGCCATCGGTGAGTCTCATGTTGATTGACTTGATGACGGAACTCCTTCAAACTTGCTTTAGCTCCACTGGCTGTCCCGCCATGTGTAGGACCGCCAGCTATGACATGTATGACCGTTAACCTGTCCCGTACCGGGGTGTTCCTCTGGGGTTCCTCGACATGATTCTGGTCCTGGTCATGCCGGCCTGAATCATGTCGGCCAGCTTCCTGCCTAGACTTGTACTGAGTGAAATACCCTCTTCGGATCAAATCCTCCAAATTTTTTTTAGATCCTTGCAATCTTCAGTGATGTGGCCGTGATCTTTATGAAAATCACACCACTTGTTCCTGTTCCGGCCTTTGTGGAACATTTTGCGCTGGCTCTGCCACTTGTCGTCATCCTTATGCATGGCGAAAATCTGTGCTCTAGGTTTGGTTAAGGGTGTATAGCTCTCTAACTTTTGTTTTCTTTCTTTGCCCTTAGTAATACTGGTATGGACGACTTCTTTTTTGGCCTCCTTCTTGCCTTAACCTTCTCGCTTTTCCTCCTTGGCGATTTTAGGATCACCTCTCCTTGTATTCAAGGCTCGGTCAAATTCTTCACTTTTGATGAACTCGTTGGCTTTTCCCAATACTGCCGCCAAGGTCTTTAATATTTTCCTCCCCAAGTAGCTCCTGAAGTCGCCATCCTTCAGGCCCGACATCAGAGCTAGCACGACAACTTCCTGTTGCAAATTTGGTATCGTCACTGCTTCTCCGTTGAATCTTCCCAAGAAATCTCTCAGGCTTTCACTTTCACCCTGCTTCAAAGTCATGAGCTCTCTAGTAGTTCTCTCCCGCCTTCTGTTACTGACAAACTGTGTTTGGAACTCGGCCGACAGTTGGTAAAAGTCGGTGATAGATGCCGGTGGTAAGCTTTTGAACCAAGTCTGGGCTATGCCCGACAAAGTAGCAGGGAAAACTTTGCACCAGATGACGTCTGAATGGGTGTACAAATGCATATGCCCCTCATATGCCGACAAGTGATCCATGGGTCTGTTGTGCCGTCATACTTGTATGATGGCATCTTAATGCGCTGCATGGGTTCTTCCAAAATCTCCCTGATGAAAGGTGAGCCCCTAGGTGTGATGGGAGCACGTTGCCGTCTTGAGTAGGTACTGAATGTCCTACCATGCTGGCTGGTGTGACCCCTTGACTCCCTCATGGTGCTTTTTCTGTCATCATAGACGGGCTCAATGTACTTGTCGGTATCACCATCTTCCTCTGTCTGGAGAGTTTCTTCGTCATAACCTGCTTCCGCCATCTCCCTTTCCAGACGACGTCCATCTTGAGAGAAAGGCATTGTCCTTTTCAATGGGTTGCCATCTCGATCACGACCAATGACCCTTCTAGGACGCTTACTTGGCGAACTGTTAATCTGATTGCCGGAGGCTACGACATCAAGTACTGCCCTGGCGGCTTGGATTTGATCTGGAGTAAATTGAGCGATGCCGGAGGATGGTGTTCTTTGGTGTGGACCTGTCGGGGTTATTGGGTCAGGCTCAGGTGATTCGGGATCTTCGTCTTCTACATAAACAGGATAAGAATCGTTAATAGGACCGCCATACTTAGTTGAGATGGGGTTGCCGTCAGGATCGACGTTGCCAGTAGTGTTGGGGTCCATCCCCTCCTTCTAGCGCCAATTGTTTCGGGTGTGAAACGGTGGACGTCAAGGGTTTGACGGCCTATGGAGGATGGATAAGGCTTGGCGACGTCGGGTATGTCGGTGTTGGATTGTCTGGGTTGTCGGCGTGCCTGCACAATGAACAAGGATGACTGACCTCAGGGGGTTGCCGAGGAAACCCGCTCCGATGCCTAAGTAAGATAGGGTTCGACAAGGTATGTGCAGGTAAAGTAGGTAGAAGAACAATAATTACGTACCTTGGAATAAGTGCAGGTGGGCTATTTATAGTAAATGTACAGTAGGTCGGTTCCTTAACATGAAATCTTATCCTTACACGTGTATAGCACATTATCTGCCCATACACGTAAGCATTGAATTGGTAGGCGCTGGTAGGCGCTGTCGTATTGGCTGTGTATGCCCGTTTAGCATTAACCCTTGACGGGCCACATTGGGTGGCCGACAAGTTGGGAGATGTCGGCCGTACCTGATGGGACTTCCTGGTCATGGCAGTCTTGAGTGGTCAACTGCCGACATCTGTTGTGCGCCGACAACATTATGCCGGCCGCTCATTAGGGGGTTACTATCCCCGTAAAGTTCTTATGATGTATTATTATATTCATTGGATGATTTTATTAGTTAAATTCACAAAATTGTATAAGCTATTTTGGGCTGCTGTCTACCGGAGGCCCAGGATCGATACTTGAGTTATACTTCGTTGTAGCTGATTGTCTAATTGAGGTTTAATTAATGATAATTGTGGTTTATGAATGTTAAATGTGATTAGCTAGCAGCTCGAAAGTGCAGGCTGTTACATTCGTGGTTTATACAGTGGTTTTTGGGGGTGGTTGTGGTGGGTTTTATGGTGAATGTTTATGAGGATGATTGAAAGGATGAAGAAGATGAATATTTTTTTTAAAGAGTAATTTATTCAAATTTTCATTTTAAAAAAAATTCCTTAATTCAAGAGCCCACCCTTTTAACCTCACAATAGCCTAATTACACCAGAGAATAAATTAAGGTCCCAAACGGTGAAAAATAAAGTTGTACGTCCTTAACGGTGAAAAACTCCAAAGTTTTGGTTCTTATTGTATGCTTAACTCAAGTTTTATCTAGGGTGGTCGGTGGGGATTAGATAACAGTTACGGAGTTTATATGTTTTCTTATCATTTATCTTAATATTTTAAGGGGAGGTAAAATTAACATTAGGGTCAGTTACCTCTACATGTTATCTTTTCTTCCTTCCATTTTCAAATAAATTTGGTCGATACACAAAAAACAGTGGGGTCATTTAGGTGTTATCTTTTCTTTAACTAAGATAACACCTATGTAATTTACCAGTTTTTTATTTTTTTGATAACACTTGCATACTTGAATGTTTTCTTTTATGTGTTATCGTTTCCACAATTTGTAGTATAGCTATATCACTGAAATGGCTAGAGGTTTAGCCAAAATTACCCAAATGATGGAAGAAATAGTTGTAAGCTTGAGAGGGTCGAGTATGGGGAATCTCCTGGATTTGACAAGAAGATGGAGGTTTGTTGTTCATGAAGTGACCAATACCAATTCCTATTATGAGCCCATTGATGACACCAAACTGAACGGAGAGCTCCCCAAAATATTCTCCGTAGTCGACTTCCCCGAAATCCACCCTATCGATAATCTAAAATACCATCTAAAGAAACTTCCGTGCAACCCTGATCATCAAATCGGTTGACCCTAAGATGTACCCAATGATATTCTTGATGTATTTCGATCCAATTTGTCAAAATAGGTTCTATTCCTTGGATTATAAGCAAACTAAGACTTTGGGAGGATATTACTATTGCTTTCATGAATCAATATGAATCAAACACTCATTTACAAACCTCTCTTAGAGAACTTGAGGTCTCTGAAGCAAGATGAAAAGGAAGGTTTCACCACTTTCTTGAATATGTGGAGAAAGAATTGACCCATATGATATCAAGACCCGCGAAAAAAGAGTTAGGTACGAATATTCATTTCTCACCTCCTCCTTAGGTACAAAAAGCAGCTTAAACATTTGGGTCTTGATAGCTTTATAAGAGTGTATGATGTGGGCATAGAGGCTCCTACTACGCCTCGAAGAAAACGCAAGAGAGAGTATACCTCACTAAGTATAAGTTATGAAACTGCATTCGTCCGCCTTTATGCTAAAGGCACACTTTTTCCTTAGGTCCACTCTAGACACCGACGAAGACAGTATAAGGCCAAATTGGGACAAAAAAGCCTATTACGGACACAAAGGAAATGGGCATAAGACTGGCAATTGCTACTCATTAAGAGGTCTTATCCAAGATATGATCGATGATGGGAGACTTCCAATTTCTTTTGCTACAAAGACCATGAAATTTAAGGTCGCTTTTCACGTGTAATGTAGGACTCGAGATTTAGGACTTCATTCCATTTTTCTTTCCATGCTAACATTGGATTTCCCTTTATTGCATGCAGTGGCGGAGCCACTGTTAGTCATGGTGGGTCCCCTGACCCACCATTATCGGAGAAAAAAATGAAGTTAATTTTATTTTTTTTTGTAAATTGACCGAATATCATGGCTCCTAATATGACGAAAGATAGGAAGAACAGGAAAGAAAAAGGTTCAAAAAGCCATAGTTGAACACTCGAAGACAGGAAGAAGAAGAAGAAGAAGAAATAGTGTTCTCTGTTCAATTTTGAGAACCAGAGAGTATGAGGAGAGAAAGAAAAAAAGGCTGGTTAAGACTCAAGATAGAGGTGGGAAGTGGGGCAGGGGCGCAGGGCCCATTAAATGAAATTCTTGGTTCAACCTTTATGAAAGAAGGATTTCCTGGCCTCCTGGGTACTTGTATTAATTGCAAATCCACGTATACATATGTTTCTAAATTTTCTTTTTGTTGGTAAAATGTTCTCATTTGTTTAAATTCAATTAGAGCTATATTTTATTAGATTTAGAATTTTAAGTTGAAAATTGCTAGGGCTATTTTTAAAATTTGCCCCGGGCCAAATTATTCTCAGGAACGACCCTGTTTTATTTTGTTTTGGAATACATTTATAATGTAACATATAGATATATGATATATTCCTTGATTACCAAACCAAATATTAAATATAAACACATGAAAGTCGATTTATTTTGCCCTTGATACTCATTTATTTATAAATTTTGATTTTTGTCTTTAATGGGTCAGAAAAACAAATGATGTGGCATTTAATAAAATTTGTATGCCTACAACAAGTAATTTACAACTTCCTAAAATTTAAAATGTTGCAAGAAAAATAAAAATAGAGAAGTAATAACTAAAATAATTTTTTTCTTTGAAACATAAATAATAAAGGATCGTGTTTCGCGATACTTAGTACAAAAATTTAGTAGCACTTAAAAAAAATTTAAAATAAAAATCATGTAACGACAATTGCGATGTAGTTTACGACTAACTCATCCGTTCCAACTCCGCTACCATTTTGGCGACCGCAATTAAAAACACATTTTGAAACTGTGTTGGTGACCCACCATCCGTAAAATCCTGCATCCGCCACTGATTGCATGTACTAACTAACATGTATTGTTTGTATAATTATTGGAATGATGTTATATATATTGACCCCCAGTTTCATTTTATATATATGTATGGTATATGTAGTTGAACTTGGACAAACATCTTGATGTTCCATG
This sequence comes from Beta corolliflora, assembly GCA_947648045.1. Lineage (NCBI taxonomy): Eukaryota > Viridiplantae > Streptophyta > Magnoliopsida > Caryophyllales > Amaranthaceae > Beta > Beta corolliflora. The sequence continues at coordinate 1,296,039 of CANSZD010003990.1, forward strand.
AAGAACATAAGGGAACGTAACAATACTAAATAAGATTTAGTAATCACAATAATATGAAATATCTGACAACTAAGAAGATCACAAGGATAGTCGTTTCTCTTTGCTGAATGGTACTTGAGAGTAAGTTCATCTAAGTTGATGTACTTTTTTTTAACGCAAATTAGATGAACATTAATTAAAGAGCCAAGTGTATGGGAGTTTATAAACTTCCGGTGGCAATCATTCAGGAATTTAAATCTGCGATGGCTCGATTTTGGTGGGGTGGTAGTGGGGATGAACGGAAGATGCATTGGTTGAGTTGGGACAAATTGTGCAAACCCAAGTGTATGGGGGGTTTGGGGTTCAAGGACCTCGGGGTTTTTAATGATGCACTCTTGGGGAGACAAGTTTGGAGACTAGTTCAGTTCAAAAACTCCCTTTTAAGTCGGGTTTTGTGTGCGAAATACTATCCTCACGGAAATGTTCTTGAAGCAAGGTTGGGGCATTCTAATAGTTTTTCTTGGAGAAGCATTTGGAGTGCAAAAAGATTGGTGATGGAGGGTTTAATGTGTAGAGTTGGTAATGGGCAGAATATAGACATATGGAAGGATCCTTGGGTGGGTGATGAAAGAGGGAGGTTTATTGAGAGTGAGAGGTGCGAGAATCTTAAGGTGGTTGGTGATCTCATTGACTACGAAAGGATGGAATGGTGTTATGAGGTAATCGAACAAAATTTTAATGATAGGGATCAACAATGCATTTTCTCGATTCCACTAAGCAGAAGAGGTGGAAAAGATGGTTTCATGTGGGCTTATTCGAAGGAGGGCTGCTATACTGTCAAAACAGCCTACATGTTGGGAAAGGGTGGGAATTTAGACGATTTTCATGCGGCATGGGTTAGCTTGTGGACGCTTGAGATCACTCCAAAGGCCCGCCATTTCTTGAGGAGGCTGTGTACCCATTATCTGCCTGTCCGTGCTGCTCTTAAAGCACGCTACATCATCGAGGAGGCGCCTTGTCCTTGGTGTAGTAGCAGCGAAGAAACAGCGTTTCATGCTATTATGGGTTGTGTGCGAGTTCGGCAGATTTGGGCTGACTGTGGCTGTGAAGCGTTGCTGGGTGAGGGGGAGTCTACAGACTTCTACGAGCTGTTGGTGAAATGGGGTGAGATGGAAGGTAAAATGGTGCAGAGAGGCTGCTTCTTGGCTTGGAATTTGTGGAGTGAAAGGAATAAGTTTGTTTTTGAAAACAAACGTACCCCACTTGAAGTAATTGCCCAGCGACTGTTTAGGCAAGCTGAGGAACATTCTTCCTATGCTGAACGAATATATGCAGGTTCGAGAAAGAAGGCCACTCCTAGTCCCAACAAATGGTGCGCACCAATGGGGAGTTTGGGGAAGGTCAATGCTGATGCTTCATTGAATGGTGAGTGGTGGGTTGGCTTGGGTGCGGTGGCTCGTGATAATAAGGGGAAGGTATTATTCTCGGTTGTTCGTAGAACCCGTGCGTGGTGGCCTCCCGATGTAGCCGAAGCAAAAGCTATATACATGGCTGTGTTTTGGGTGAAGAATCATGGCTTGAAGGAGGTGATTATTGAATCAGACGCCCAAGTGCTCGTGTCTCGCCTATCCACGGCAGCTCTCTACCACTCGGACTTGGATGCTATCCTTGGTGACATTGTTGATCTTTGCTCGTATTTTAATGTTATTTGTTTTTCGCATGTTAGGCGTGATGGGAATTGTGTAGCCCATAACTTAGCTAAAGTAGTGCCTTTCGGTTATGAACAATGTTGGGAAAACCATTGTCCTAGCAATGTTTCTCCTTATGTACTTATGGACTCTTTGTCCCTGGATTAATTAATGCACTTCTTTTTTTCCCCACAAAAAAAAAAAAAAAAATTTAAAGAGCCATTTTAAGGCCTAAACTTTTTCAAACATACAAAAGCATAATAGCCATATACCATGAGCCCACTAAGCTAGTCAGGCAGATCCTAATCCGAATAATAATCTTGCAGTTCATCTTAGACAAAAACATTCCATACATCACAAAGCCCAATACATGAAAACTAACAATTGTAACTTTAACCCGCTGATTAAGAATCTGAGATGGTGATAACTGGGTTACCCTCCAGGGGGGTAAAGTTGATGTACTTATTCAACTGTTAGTTGACTTGTTTTTATTGAGTTACAAATATAATAAGGGAAATTATTTCTGAATATGGGAGGTTGATCAGACTGTAATGAGCAATTTCTTGGTAAATTTTGGTTGAGAAGGCTTCGGAAAACAGAAAATATTATAGCTCCAAACTAAGACAATATCACTCTAATTTGGACTACGTTGTTTTCGTTCTTAGCTAAGAAGTTCACATGGATAATCAGGTGGTTATTTCTAGTTTTAACCTATGATAAGCATTTGAGCAGAAGCCATTTTGGAGCCTAAAAAGAGTAAATTAGAGAATATTTTTAGCCAACTAATTTGACAATAATTTTAGCCAGCTGATTTGACAATATATATTAACTGAGTATGAAAACGAGTATACTCTAACAAACAATGGAATTCAAAATCTCGCGCAACTATTGAAATTCAAAAACCTTAGCATATAACAATCTAATTTACAATGAAAATCTACAAACAAATTAAACATGAATTCCAATCAAAGAAATATGAAAATTCAATTACCCTAACAAACAAACAACTATGAATGTGAGATGAATTGAAACTTACCGTGATACTCCCTCCATCCCTAAATAGAGTGCCCATTTTTCCATTTATGTTTGTCCCAAATAGATTTCCCATTTCCTTATTTGATATGGGTCCACTAATTAAAATATTATTTTGCTTTCAATTTTTATAATATAATCCATTTTCCCATATGGCCCACATTATATCTCCTTAATAAACAATTCATAAAAAGTGTACCAACTTCTATATTTAATTATGATTTAATACAACTAAGTTCATACACATGATTTCTTCTTAATATTTGTGCCCAAAAGAAATGGACACTCTATTTAGGGACGGAGGGAGTAATTTGGTTGTCGGCGATAACGCGGTGTGGTAGACTGGTAGTGGAACAGAGTATACTGGCGGGAGAGATGGTTGGCAAAGACTAGTAGAATGGCGAGGAAAATTGGCCGGCGAATTTGGAGTACTGGCAACGGTAGCCGACAAAGGAATTTTGGGTGACTGATCGATGAAGAAGGAGACTCTTGTGTGCTGCTATTGGTGCTCAAAATTATGGCGGTTATGCTGTACTGCTATCGGTGCTCAAGGAAGAAGGATATGTGATGACTGATCGATGAAGAAAGTATTACATTAATTAGGGTTTTTTAGATTAATTGGAATTGTTGAGATAATAGTGGAAATGTGAAACCCACTATTGAGCTAATAGTGAAGTCCACCGAAATGGACTTTCATCTGACATGCATTTAATGCATGTCGGGAAAGTTTCTCCCATTCGCCACAATTGTTGAACCCGTGCAAATGTACATAGTGAAATTTTTGCCTATAAATATTGTCATATGTAAGAAGTGAATTGCTTATTCATGTATAATACATTCTACTGATATATTTCTATCAAAACCTTCTCTCTATTATATATTTTCCCCAACACGTTATCAGCACGAGTTTGCTACCGAAAAAAATAAAGGTATCTTTAAAATCTTTACATCCATTCTGTTTCAAGTTCTAATTTTTTTTTCTCCAAGCCCAACCCTTTACTATCCGAACATGGATCAACAAAGTAACGGGATTAAAATTGTTTTACACAATGTCTCTGTCTCGGTGTTTATTTTTGGATAGAGCGAAACAATGTGCCATTCACTATTGTGGGCGTGTTTTTATTTCGCCTACGCGGTGTGAGCGCGTATTTGATTTGACTACCACATTGTAAAGGTTTTATTGAAAATTATTTTGAAGTCGCCAACAAGTCTTTAAAGGAAGACTCATAAACCTAATTGGATATTGGAAAATCGTAGGGACAAATTAGGGACTTATCCAATGTAGATTTTCCCGTCCTGACTCCATAGATGGTCAAAATGAACCAAAGAATGAGTTCGAGGGTGAGGGTACGAATATGGTCATAATGAATCACATTCGCCCAAAACTGGCCTCTACTAAATATCGGTTCATGTCAATTTTTATGCAATAAAATAACCATATAATATTTTCAACACCCTATAAATAATTTAGTCTAAGTTGGTTCAAGAAACACATAAAAGACTATTTTTTAGTGATATGTTATTAGGCAATCAATTTACAGGGAACCTAGCAGGTTGTCCAAATTAATCTAATTAATATTAGAATAATTCTTTATGTCTTGATTAACAATGATAACATGTGGGTGATGAAAAATAATGCATAGAACAATTAGGCAAGCATACAATAATATATGAAAATAAATAAAACAAAGAGAAATAAAAGGTTAGAATATACAAAAGAGCAATTTTTAGACTAAAGTTCTAAATTATGAAAAACAATCGTTAGTAATATAAAAATAAAAGATTATTCAAGGACCCTCAGGATAATACCGTGGCTTGGGTCTGAGAGATTGACAACCTTCGGGACGAGCAATCGTTGAAAATCGAACTTGTATGAAAGATTTGAATGTGTTTGTATGTGTTATGTAGAGAGAATATGTATTTTGTAGATAGGTTTGTAAGTGTATTCGTAATATAAAAGTCGAGTGTTATGTGTGGAAAACTGTCCTTAATTCGGAAAATCGAAGCCTATTTATAAGGCGCAGGATGACGTGTCACACGCAAATCCACGTGTCAGGCGCAGATTGGCGCGCCAGACGCGGAATGCCCAGTAGAAAGCGTACACGTGGTACGCGCTTTGAAAAAGATAAGAAAGAAAAGATGCGTCTCACACAGAGAAGTGCACTTGGCGTAGGACTCTATATGACACATAAGTCTACGTGGCATGACACGTGCGTTCGGCACACTTCAGTGCGCTAGGCGCACGCTTACATGGCAGGCCACGTGCGCTCGGCGCAGGGCTGTGCGCTCAGCGCAGGGTGGTGCGCTCAGCACACGTTGATGCGCTCAGCGCACCGCCTTGCTTTTGACACATTTTGATAGTTTTTTTTAATAAAAACGCGTTTTAAAGATTTTCTTTTATCTTTTAATTCTGGAAATCTGATTTGATGGGATAAAATCCGATTTTAATTATAAAAAAAATATCTTTGAAAATATTATTTTAATGAAATAAAACAATTAATTATTATTAAACAATTAATTGGGCTTTAAAATAGGACTTCAACACTTTTCGAAATAGTTTTCAGATGGCTCTTCGGACCGCCCTGCCCTTGGGTCGGACCAATTAAGACCGCGGTATATTACATCATCGGATCCTTAAATGGGGAGACACGATTATGTGTCTATAGAAGCCCCCACTTTGACTGAGGTTCAGGAAAACGAAAGTCAAAGTATACGGTGTCGGGACGGAGAACGATTCTAAACGCTCTGCAGTTTAGAACTGATCTATATACGTCGGTCTCTGCAAAACAAAGTTAGTACGCAAAACAATAACTACAAGCAATCTGATTACCTGCAGAAGAAGATGTTAGCGGATAGGTGCAAACAACTCAGATAAGCACATAATGATGCAATAATGCAAACTTAGACTCTCTAAGGATGCATGAGACGCTATGCAAGGATTAAGGTTATGCAAAGCTAAGGGATGACACGTCATGCAAAGTCAGGGTTATGCAAGACTAGGATGTATGAAATGCAATGCAAGGTCAGGGTTTTGCAAGGCTAGGAGATCTGGATATGTAGAGAAATAGAATGATCATAAATGGATAGAATGATTTTCGAAAATTATTTTTAGTAAATAATAGGGGTCCGTAAACGAGGTCCGCAGATTACAACTTTTCGGGAGTTTGACTTGATTTGGAGGAACCACCACATATATAGGAAGCGCTCACTTTGGGTGAACTTGTCTTGAATTAGGTATTCCGAGCCTTGATTGAAATGCGTTTGATCTTGTCTTGAGCGTTCATAGTTTTTACTTGGGATTCTTCATTGGGAAGTTGATTTAGGCAAAGTCAAATATCGCCAGAGACCATGGAATTGTCGGAGAGTCCTTCAGGGACAAGGAGAGCTTGGATTGAAAAATAAAAAGGTTTAAATTTATGACTCATACAAATGTAGGTGGGAAAAGGCTTTAACGAGGCTAGGTTCAGACTCGAGTCTATGTCGGGATCTTGAAAGAACATGCTCCTGAACTCTAGAAAATCAAATCATTAGACCTCGACTAATTTATTTTTATTTTAGCGGTCGGACCACGAGATGAGGATTCCTACGTATCCTTGCAAAATTAGACCATTCGTAGTTCTGGATCTTATATATATATATATATATTTTTTTTTTTGTGCCCTGACTTTTGCCTAGCCCGCCCTTTCGGGTTTTCAACCGAGCAGGCTTGAACATACGTTGAATAAGGAGTTAGGGCTGATGAAAGGTTGAAAGGTTAAAGGCTTTAGGTTTGGTGAAGGTTTAATTGGATGGGCTAAGGTTTTGATGGATTGAAGGAATTTGAATGAGGGGTAGAACTTGTGTGCAAGCCCCCTAACTTGACTTTTTATTTATTTGCCTTTGTCTTTTTTGCTTTTTCTTTTTGTCTTTTTCTTTTTGTCTTTTGCTTTTGCTTTTGCTTTTTTTTTCGCACTTTGATTTCCTTGCTTTTTTTTTTGTTTTGCCTAGCATTGATATTTTTTGTAATGAGGCTTGCACACAAGTATTTGGTTTAGGGTATTGGAAGGTCTGAAGGATATTGTGGAGCTTTGATTTTGAATGATTATATGGCTAATTGGAGAATGATGGTTTATGGGATTTTTTTTGATAGCGTGGAGATGGTTTATAGTTAATGAAGGGGAGTAACTCTTGATCCAAAGTATGTCCTTTTTTTTCTCTCTTTTATTTTTTGATTTCAGATCTCTTTTTATTATTATTAGTCAAGTTCATTAGGTGATTTTAGTTTCATGATTGAATTAGAAGCATAAATAAAATGATGGAAGGCCAATGAAAATGAAAATGCGATTATGATTAGAAATAAATAGAACAAGGCTTATTAGAAATAAAGTCCTAAATCACATAGACTCGACAGGAAAGGAAATAAAGGAGTTAGGGGAGGGACTCTCCAACTCAACCTAGAAAATTAGCGTTAAATGACTAAGCCTTCTTCACAGTTAAGACGATTCCCAAGGGATTGTTGTTGTTGTTGTTGACTTTTGCAGCCGGCGGGATTGAAAGTCTTCCACTATCAACCATATCATGCAGAGTATTCTTTAAGGTCCAGCACTGTGATGTCATATGCCCCTTTCCTTGATGGTACTTGCAGTAGGCATTAGGATCCCACTTCTTGGATCTATTATCGGGAGCAGGGTCTGGAGTAGGGCCGAGAGGCTGAAGTGCTCCTTTTGCATGAAGCCTAGTGAAGGCTTCTTCTAAATACATGCCTAAAGGAGTGAACGTTCTTTGAGGCTTTTGATAAACTCTCTTTTCAGGAGCTAGGGCATTGACCTCATTACTTTTGGAGCTAGAAGGGTTGTTATTACTCTTCTTGAAAGAGTTGTTGTTATAACCCTTATTCTTTGAGGCTTGTACCTCTTCTTCAATCAGCAGGCCTACCTTATAGAGCTTCGTGAAAGACTCTATAGGTTGGAATTTAATATGATCCCCATACTTGGGCTACAAGTGACGGATCACCTGTCAGACTTGATCCTCTTGAGATGGCCTGTTAGTCATTTGTGCAGCTTTTTCCCTCCATCTGTTAAGGAAGGTAACAAAGTCTTCGTTGGAGTTTTGTTTAGTTAACGCCAACTCACGAAGGCCAATGGGAAGCTGAGTATTGTATGTGTATTGTTTGTGGAACTCTTCTCTGATGTAGTCTCAGTCATTTAACTTGATCTTATTCAGTGACCTGAACCACTTGGATGGATGTGCATCCAAGGTTAAGGGAAAGATATAAGACAACAGGTCTTTGCACATGCCCTTGAGAGCCATAGAGATAGACATGGCTCTCAAGTGATCATCTGGGTCTTCGAACCCCTTGAATTTTGGGAGGTCACCCAATGTTACCTTTTTAGGGAGCTTTTCCCTTTGTTCAGGATCAATGATGTCATGGCCATGAGCCAAACTCTCGAGTGCAGGAATTGACTGGATCAATTGCTCGAGTTTTTCAAACCTCAATTCTGTCTCGGTCTTGATAGGTGGTGGTGTGATGTCATGGCCATGAGCCAGACTCTCGAGTGCAGGAATTGACTGGATCAATTACTCGAGTTTTTCAAACCTCAATTATGTCTCGGTCTTGATAGGTGGTGGTGGTGGTGGTGGAGTGTCATCATACTTTTCTTCCTCAGTTATCAGCTTTTCTCTCAGTGCTTTGATCTCTTTGTCTTGTTCCTCAAGACGAGAGTTCATTAGTTGAGGTTGAGCCATGATGGCACTAAGCTGTTCATTAATGTCCCCCATCTCGGATGATGGTTCATATGATTCGGAAGACGCGTCTGAAAAGGTGAGAACTCGTTTGACGAGTCTAGGAGTAGGTTGACCTTGTATCCTCTCTGTAGACACATAATCGTGTCTCCCCATTTAAGGGTCCAATGATGAAATATACCGCGGTCTTAGTTGGCATGGCCCAATTGAGGAGCAGTCTGAATAACCAGCAATGTGTGTTTTGAAATAATATTATAAAAGCCCAATTGTATGTTTACTATTTTAATAAATGTTTTCCTAATATTTATTGTTTTGATAAATATTTTCTTAATGTTTATTGTTTTGATAAATATTTTTCTAAAAGCTTTTATTATTATCCTTTACCCATAAACCAGATTTTTAATACGGAAAATTCGATCTCCGGATTTTTAGGGATAAAAAAGGTATCTTGAAAGCACGCGTAGTATAAAAAAGGAATATCGTGGAATATTTCGGAATTTGCGCCGGACGCGGCGGCTGCGCTCAGCACGCCACGTGCGTCCAGCTCATTGGCCATACCGCGTCAGACACACCAATGAGCGTCTGACACATGGACTTGTGACTCACACAGAGTCCTGCGCCTAGCGCAAGTCTTGTGTGAGACGCAAGTTAAAAATTTATCTTCTAAAAAACGCGCTGCCATGTGCAATGTTTTAATTGGACGGACCACGTCAAGCAGGCCAACCTGCACCTGACGCGTGTCCGCGCGCTTGCCACGAAGGACTGCGCCTGGCGCAGGGCTTGCGTGGAGTGCACGCTTTGTTTTGCCTATAAATATGGGCTGATTTCCCAAATCAAAGACGGCTGGGAATTATTATTTTTACGCATGCAAATACTCTCAAACACTCCGAAACAAACTTCGAATACAAAACGTTCAAGCACTTTTAATCTTCCACATTAATTCTTGTTCCTGATTCTACTATATTCCTGGTTCCAAGATTGCTTCGTGTAGACACCAAATTTTGAACCCCTTTTTTCGGATAAATAAAGGTTTTGAAAAATAAAAATAACAAAATTGTTATGCATCGTGAGCGCGCGCCCCGGAGCGCGAGTTTCATTCCGTTACACAATTTTCCATTTTTGCGTATTAGTCATACAATTTCGGCTTAGAAGTATAATTTTCGGGAGTCGTAGTCAATAACTACAACCACCGTTCTAATAAAATGATTCGTAGTATAATCATGCTCGTCTTTATTTGATGAGTTTTCGTTAATTGTCTTAAGTTAGTCTTTCGGAAAAATGAAAAACGAGTCGCAATTAGGCGTCGCGATTATCTGATTTTCTCCCTCTTTGAAACCCTAGTTCACATTCCTCATTTCTCTATAAATACCCTCCCCTTTTCACTTCAAAACCAAGTGGAAAAGAGTTCAACTTAACTTCACTAATTCTCTCATCTTCTCTACTCCTTTCCCCTAAAGAAATCACACTTAAGAAAAGAAAAAAAAGTTAGTAAGATAATTAGTAAGTAAAAGAAGTTCATCAAAAGAAGAAAAACACAAAAAGAGTTTAAGTTAGCAATTAAGAAGATTTAGAAACTCACTTAGAATTAAGAGAAAATCACAAAAAAAGGTAGAAAAATTTGCAAAAAGGAAGTGCATCATTGAGCTAGCAAGGTAAAGTTGAAGTTCTTGTTATTTTGATTATCTTCTTAATCATCTACTAACTTCTTCCTTGTTTTCTTCTTATTATTTTTTAATCTTTGGAGTGATTTGGGTATGTGGAAGTCCTAATAGGTTCCCAACCTTAAATCACCCCACCTAGAATAGTCACCTCTAATGGGGTGGCTCTTAGGAAATAATGTGATTATGTGATTTTCCTTAATCAAGTTGTTATTCATCACCAAAAATGATTTCATACAAAAATTCAAGAAAAATTATGTAAAAACATCTCCATAAAAAGAAAATGTGATGCTGTAATTATAATCAGTTTTAATTTCGTATTATATTTCATTTTTCGTCTGTATTATCAGAATAGTTTGTAGGATTTAATATTTTTCCTATGAAGTGCAAGATGTTTGCAGCAACTGGGCTTAGGAATTAAAAATCATACAACTTTGTTATGCAAAACTGATTTTGTCCAGTACCACCTAGGATTGTTCTGTCAATAAAGTTTAAAATAAAATCATTTAGATAAAACCAAAAATATCAAGTTAGAAGAAAACATCAGTAGCTTTTCAAAAATTTAAAAATCATGTTCATATGAATTTTATAAAATTTTACATCATGTTTACAAAACCATTCACGTAAATCACTAAATTCCAGAAAATTGATTTTCCTTTCAGTTAAGGAAATAAATGAAAAAAGGTCTTAAAAGTGTCCAATTCAAGTAAACATTTCCAGTCTAGTCTTTCAAAATGTCTAGAATGTTCATACCAAATTTCACTTCAATATAAGTTCAAAAAGTTGGATCTCAAAGAACAAATTGAATAAAGGTCATATTTTGACCAGTTTTGACATAAAATTCACCATAATTTAAGTGGTTACTAAACACTTCTGAAATTTTGATACAACATAAATAACTCACTGATCTATCCATAGATGTATGATATGTTTAGTTTAACACTTTGTACAGAAAGTTATGATTTTTGTAAGTCAGTATAAGAACAAAAGTGTAATCTGGAAAATGAAATAAAGTGATTAACTCAACTTTCATAAATGTTTTCTTTTCACACGAAAATGTTAATTAAAACATCATGAAATTTTTAAGTTTCTCTTAAAATGAATCATTTCATCATGTAAATAAAAATCAATAAAAATTGTCATAAAAAATCAAAATCAAGGAAGTTAATTAATCTTTAACTTTCACAAAATTCACAAATTCACAAATAAACATGAATTCCAAAGTCCATTGAAGGAGGTGAAGATCAAGGAGCATCATGGTGAAGACCAAGATTGATGATTTATATAGATCATAGATTTTGTACATATTGTTGTAATAATAGTGATTTATTGTAAATAGTTATTGCATCACTCAATTAATATAAAAAAAACATGGAGATGTTTATGCATAATTTTCATAAATAATTCCACAACTCTTTTTAATAAAATGGGCAACCAATGCTACAAATATTGCATGTTGGGCCAATATATCATAGTATATGAATCAAATGACCCAATCTCAATTAAGAGGAAAAATTGCAAATCTAATTAAGTTAAATTGTATGATGATCCATCCTACATTTTAAAATGTGTTCTCCATATTCAAATGGATTAATCATATAATTTGACATAATTAGATTGGTAATTATGATCTCCAAATTGATTTTAGGCCATTTCACGTGTCTTGCTTTAAATGGCCAAATTCCAATTAGCCAAACACAAATCTCCAAATTCGATCTCAAATTGATCATTTATCTCCAAATGACTTTATAATCTTCAATAATGATTATTTCTCAAAAGCCTTCAATTAGGAAGCAAACCTTCTAAGACCTCTCGAAAACCATAAACGTGATCACTATTAAGGTGGTTATTTCAATCCTCGATTAATCGCTAATTAGAGCGGTTAACTCAAACTTCTTTTAATCACTAATTAGGGTGATTATCTCCAATCATTATTTAATCACTAATTAGAGTGATTATCTTAAACCCTAATAATCGTTAATTAGGACGATTATTCTTCTCATTTAATCACTAATTAGAGTGATTATCTTAAACCCTAATAATCGTTAATTAGGACGATTATTCTTCTCATTTAATCACTAATTAGAGTGATTATCTCAAACCTTAATGATCGTTAATTAGGACAATTATTTTTCTCATTTAATCACTAATTAGAGTGATTATCTTAAACCTTAATCATCATCAATTAGGGTGATTATTTCCTAACCTTCATTATTAATCACTAATCAAGGTGATCATCTTTCCATTTTAATCACTAATTAAGGTGATTATCTTAATCTCATTTCAATCACTAATTGGAGTGATTACCTCATTTTAAATAGATTTGTTTAATTCTAAAAGTGAGTCATTCTTAATCTATTCCCTCCTCTTCTTTCCCCAGTGGAATTGGCCATTTAGGGTGAGACATAAGCTCGAACTACGACGGTTTTGATCCATGAGTGGATTCCAATCCCGCAATGATTGGTACGTAGTGCAACTTCAGTGCTCAAACCTACCATGTACAAATGATATATTGGTCCTAAATAAAAAATTATTAATGTGTATATGTGCAAACTATGTGATTTTCTTTCTTTTTAATAGCCATGATTACTTTAAAATGGAAAATAACGCATTTAGTAAGAGCCCATTTTGTAGAACGGAAGAGGAGACGAGTTCCAGACGTTCGCACCTCTTAACCTAAACCCCGAACCCTATCTCATGGTATGCAAGACCAATTTTCAAAAAAAGCCTTATCCATATGAAGTCATCATCGTTTTAAATGATTTTTCTTGAAATTGATTTTAAAACGATTTATTAAATAAATCCGTCCCTATTAAGATATTAATAGGGTGGCGACTTCCAAGTTTTCTAAAACTCATAGTCCAATGAGAGACTTTCGTGGGATTCAGACCGTTAATTAAGACAGTAAAAAATCGGATACCACAGGCTGGCGACTTCACTAGGGACTTTACTTCCACTTGAAGTATATGAGGTTTAAACCTGAACAATGCGTTATTTTCCATATGTATATATAATAAAAAAAAGCTAATCATGGATATTCACAATTTAATTTTTGTATATAGCATGCTTATGTGAAAATTACGTGTGCTTGGTAGTTTATCGATCCATACACATGCACTCTTTTTAACCATTTTCTTATTAGGTCTGATACCTCTGTCTATTGGCAAGGGTCAGAATTTTAGAATGACAAATTAATGAATTAAGGGCGTAAAACCTACATCCGCGAGCTATTGCGACCGGCACTGTCAGGAGCGTCCACCCTCGATGGACACAATGGAAGTGACTCGAGGCCACTTTAACATAATCTCTCCTTAAATGAATCACCCTTTAGTTGACTTTTAGGACACAAGGATCAATGCACAAATAATGTCCTTTATTTATTTCAGTTATTGAATAATGTGAAAAACTTTCAAAAAATTCCTCAGTATGTTTTCAGTCGGTCGATATTTCAGTAATCATTAAGTGTAGCTGAATTGCTGCCGAAGTGATTAATGAAATATTAAGAGTATTGTTGTTTATTTATCACCAGTGTCATAAAACAGAAATGTGTGCTCACCCTTTTTTTTTCAAAAAAATCACATTTATTTCATTATTATTTTTCAAAAACAAAATTGATGTTTTAAAAAGAAAGCAAAAAAAAAGGTCTTGTTTTGAAAATATGACCCCAAATCAAAAAAATGATGAAAAATGAAAAATGAAAAAGAGTCATAATCACGAGTTCAAAACGTGTCTTGTTTAGGAATTAGAATGTAATTAAAACATGTAGTCTAAAACACGAGAAGTCTAGTCGAAAAAAGAGAAAAAAATTTGTCAAAAGGGATAATTGTTTTCGAAAAAAAAGGATTCTTCCATTTCCTGCTAAAAAAAACATATAAAGAAAAATTCATTAGTCATTGACTAACATTGTTTAGTGTGTACATTTCAGGTACTTCACATAAAAAAAAGGAGGAAAACTAAAACTTGCATCATTTCACAATGTCTGATTCCAGAAAGTAAATTCAGACTAAAGTTTCAGCAAAGGGCAAAGGTCGTTGGAGGTCTATTAATCAAATCTATGCAGACACGGAAGAATCTTTGGGAACCATGTACAGTCGTTTAAAAAGACAGGGTCTCCTAGAAGCGAAGCATCACTGTTACACTTTGCCACTGCCAGGGGTTAACATGGGATTATACTGCAACTTTTGCCATTAGTATGGACACGAAACGGGCCGGTGTGTTGACCTTCGGCATGCCATCCACCAGCTAATAGAAGATGGAAAAATTCCCATTCCTCCATCATGGGTGCCTCCAATTGTGTCCTTCACTAAGGCTGATCTTCCCAAGGAACTGGATCCTCATCAAGCTTTATACATCACTTTGAAATGCAATGGGCGAGAAATGACTAATGTACTAATAGATGATGGATCGACACTTAATGTTTGCCCCAAAGGAACACTTTATGAGTTAGGGTATAACAACACGTTATTAAGCCCTACTGATACAGTATTGGGAGCATACGACAATTCTTCAGGGAGGACTATAGGAACGATCAATCTTCAATTGAGATATAAAGACTGGATTTGTGATGCAGATTTCATTGTTGTCGAAGCTTTAACCTCATTCTCTTTGTTGTTAGGGCGACCATGGCTCCATGCGAACAAAGCTGTTGCCTCTCCTGCACACCAAAAACTCAAATGCCCAACAACCTCGGGAACAATAACCATCCATGGGAATCCTACGCGACCAAGAAGTATCACCCCCGCACCGCCAACGGTAGAGGATGAAACAGGTCCTCAGGATGTTCCCCTCAACCCCCGCATGCTAGGGAGTAATGTTCCTTCAGTACCCCAAGGATCCAATTCAGAAGCCATTTACACTATCCCAATGACAATTGATCAACTCATAGCTTATGCAGACATCTGTTGTGCTCTGAATATGCCAATAGGACCTCTCAACACAGATCAGGCTGAAACCACCTCTGCCATAACCTTCTCTGATAAAGATCTCCCCGACAACCCAGTTCATAACAGTGCTTTGTACATTGTTGTTGATCACAGTGGCAGACATATCAAAGGTGTAATGGTCGACAACGGAGCTTCTGCCAATCTTTGTCTCCTCAGTACCCTTAAATGGCTCGGGTATTCCCCTCCTTAAGGAGAACCCTCAATAGGGACCATGGTTGCATATGATGGTTCCAAGCGGGAAATTATGGGGTCAACAACTATGATCTTGCGTATCGGAGCTGTCATACGAAAGGTAGACTTTATGATCATCGATTGCGAAGCTCTTTTCACAATGTTGTTGGGACGACCGTGGCTCCACGAAAACCATGCTATCATTTCGACGTTGCACCAAAAAGTAAAGATGGTAACTCCGCACGGAGTAATCACTATTCCAGGCGATATAGCCATGGGAGCAGCAATGCAAAAATCTCACATATCTCATGTGTGTCATTTAAATCACGAACAGAAAAACAAGGATTCCGTTGAAATTACACCAAATATGCCGCCCCTCAAACTGGTAAAATCCTATTTCCACTGGCCTATTCCCGAGGAGGATCTTGGTGAACCAAATTGGATACCGGATATGAGAGAAGTTAAGAGAATTGAAGAGAAGTTTCATTGGCTATACAAAGAAACATGGGTCGTTCAGTGTAAGGGAGAAGAAAGTCCAGCACACAAAGTTGCCGCCATCCAATCTATCATGGAACCCTATATATTCCTTGATGAAGTTGATTATGAAACAAGAGCCTCTTGCATGCTGGTGTGCAAGGCATGGGCATCATGTCTCCTCAGCCGAGAAGACAACCCCTTATATGTCAAGAAGAAGAAAGAAAGGTGGGACAGACGCCTTCAAACAGGAGAACATATGGCTTGGCGCTCGGCAAACTGAAGCCTGAAAGTTTAGGAAGTACCTGATTCATTTAATCGCTTTTATATTGTATTTTGTAGGTAGAGCTACGTGCGGCTTGATCCCCTAAAAAAAACAAAAAATCTAATGTTGTATGCATCTATCTTAGTTTCTCTACTGTGTAATGTACTAAAAGGGGTACGTAGGCAACTCATTTTCCGAGTGCAGCTGCAAAAATATAAAAAAAAAAAAAATTTATGTTAAATTTCATTTCATATATCAGAACTACGTTGGACCTGATTCTCCATTCAAAAAAAAAAAAAAAAAATCATCATCATCCAAAAAAAAAAAAAAAAACTTCCCCAAATCCAAATACACTTATGGAGATACGTAGGCAACCTTCGGGTGCGGCCCCTTTTGCATTTAATATTTTCTTTTATGGTTTTAGTACTTAGAAGCAATCAATAGATGCAGATCACTACAAAGAAGAGCGATAAATGGGGCATTATAATTTGCCAAAATGAGGACACATGTCTCGTTATACCTCTTTTCTCTTATTTCTATAGCAGCAGGAAATGGAAGGATATCATCAAATTGATTTTGGCAAATGTTTGTCTATTATCCCGAAAAAATGAGTCTAAAAAGTGAAAGTTTAAAATGTAAATAAAAGTCCAAGTCTAAAAAAGAATAACAAGTCAAAGAAATCTAATGAAAAATCTCAAAACAAATGAAAAAGTCAAGGTTTTACACCTTTTGATAAATGATAACTGAAATTGGGATAAAAAAAAGGGAGAGAATTTTCAAAGATATCATTTCTTTCATTCCGTGCAAAAACAAAAAAAATATATATATAAAAAAAATAGAAAAGAAGAAACAACGTCTGGACAAACTTCTGTGTTAACTTTTCATCTCATCTCACAGGAACTCTGCCTGGGCCAGCTCAGGATCTAGGCTAATTCGCCAAAGTTCTGACCACAGTGAACGTTCTCTGTCAGCAATACTGTCATCCTTGTCTACACCAATTTGTATTCTACGCTACACGTCTTAACAATATGTCTGAAATTCCGAACAATGAGCACCAAAAAAACTCTACCCCTCCACCTGATCCAATGATTGAGCTCCGATGACTTGTCCAGGCCATGCTTGACCGACAGGATAATATTGAGCAAACTGTGTTGGGCATAATGCGTCAAAGCGCCCAAATGCCTCCTCCTCCTCCTCCTCCTCCCGGAGTCGGAAGTAGCTTCGCCTTTTCATCTTGAGCCTCTGAACAATGAGAGAGAAATTCCCACTAAACTCGAGGAAGAAGTAGTCAAGCTTAAAGAAGTCTTAAAAGGCATGACTAAAGCTGAACCATGGATGGATATTCATGGATTAACTCTTTTCCCGAAGGCACGATTACCCCATGGTTTCAAAATGCCTAATCTGACAAGGTTTGATGGGACCGGTAGCCCCACCAATTTCCTAAAAATGTATGTAGGGGCAATGAGTCCCTGGGGAGTGGAAGAATCCTTGATGGCCCAACTATTTCAACAATATTTAGATGGTGCTGCAGCACATTGGTTCCTCAACCTTGAAAATACAAAGAAATCCACTTAGGCTGACATAGTCAGAGAGTTCTCAAACCAATACAAGTATAATGAAGAAATTGATGTTACTAGAAGGGATCTGGAGACCACTTCTCAAAACCTTAATGAGACATTTTCTTCATTCATCACTCGATGGAGAAACAAGGCTTCCAAAATGATGAGTAGGTCTAATGAGGAGGAACAGCTACAAATGGTTGTGAAAAACCTTCTTCCTATCTATCAGAAGCATATGACATACCAATATTTCCCGACTTTCAAAGCTTTGATTGCTACGGGAACTCTAGTTGAAAATGCTGTGAAAAGGGGAGACATCAAGAAAGATGAACCTATTGACGGCACTACTTATAATGCAAAATTTGGAAATAACAAAAGAGCCCCAAACAATGATTCAACAGCTCCTAAGACAACTAATGCAATCCATGCCATTAGCGCATCGTCTGCATTCCAGTTGCGACCACAAAGGAACTTTACTCCTTTGAACATGACTTATTCCCAAGCTCTCTCCAAGTTAAAAAAGGCCAATCTCATTCAACCCTTGAATCCACGCCCACCTCCTAAAAATCCTTACCCTGGTTATGACCCAAATCAAAACTGTGAATATCACCAAAGTCCGGGGCATACAACTGAAAATTGCACGGCTCTAAAGCATCAAATTCAAAACCTTGTGGATGATGGAAAACTTTATCTAGGATCCATCTCCAATAAACCAAATGACTCTCAGCCTAACATCACAAAAAACCCCCTTCCTAATCATAAACCCTCATTCGCCATTAATTCCATCTATGCTGCTTCGGACAGATGCGATCCAGTTCAGTTAATCCGCAAGACAGTTCCTCAAATGTATGAAATGTCGATGGCCGTAGGTTACAAGTGCCTGGTCTATGACTATTTCACTCAAGAAAAAGTCAAAATGATGCCTTGTAAAGACCTTAGCTTCACTTTCAACAAGGATCCATTCTCTGACATGTGTGGAACTTTGGATTATGACGATGTCTTCTTCATTTTGGATTCTGATGCTGATGAAGATGCCTCTTCGGGCTTAACAATTGTGGAGAAAAACACTGGAGGACATTTCACCACTCCAAATACATACCGGTGCCCCATCTGCCTCGATGATCTTAGTGATGAGGAGTATGTGGATATCTCTCATTTGACAAGAGTAGGCCGCCCCTTTAAACCATCCCATTTGGAGGATGAAAATCGTTTGGAGGTATTGAGAAGGAAGGAAAAGGGCAAAGAGCCAATGACAGAGGAAAGTAACAAGGAAGATGATGCTATCAAGCGAATGAAAGAAGTAAATGCTAATGTTTCCATCTGGAAATTGTTAATGCATTCCCAGCCTCATAGGGCAGCTGTTTTAAAACATCTTAATGAAGCCTTTGTAAGCTCTTTTATAACACCTGACCAGATGGTGGGGCTCATTCATGGGGTAGATCGAACTCTCATGTTCACAGACAATGATCTCCCGACAATATCAACCACAACAATTCATTACACATCACTATACGCTGTAATGGATGGGAGATACCTAGGGTATTGATCGACAATGGCTCCGCAATCAATGTTTGCCCTCTGCGTGTGCTAACAAGGCTTGGGTATTCAAAAGGGGATCTGGTACCATCCAACCAGGTGGTCAGAGCATATGATAATGCTAAGAGAGAAGTATTGGGTTTGATCAGCCTCCTCATTCAATGTGGTCCCGTGGCAAGGAAGGTGGAATTCATGACCATTGACATACAAGCCTGTTTTAACTTCTTATTAGGAAGACCATGGCTGCATGAAAATAGAGCAATATCATCTACTCTACATCAGAAGGTAAAGCTTCTCTTTGATCAGGGTGCTGTGACTATTTCTGGTGATCCAGAAATTATGACCATCTCCAACGCCGGAAAATCGGTATTGTATCTGAACGAGGGCACTAGGTTGGATGGTTATACTATCCACTGTATTCTAGCAGCACCTGAAAATTCATGGATGAATGAGGTTCCAGCAGCCACACTAGATGAAAGTGATGGAGAATCAGAACCAAAATATAGTGAGGGTGACGAAGAAGAGGTAGGAGCTCCAAGCATCGACACACATAATACTTCATCTGGAGCACCGGAAGAATCCTGTGTCGGGAATCCTCAAGATGATGATAATGACTCAAAGAAGAGATCTAGGACAGATGATTTTGATCTGGACATTAATGTAGTGGGTCCTATCCGAGAAGTTCACACCGAATCACTAATTCTTTTTCCAAGATATCAACATGAAGATCACTATCGTGAATTACCCCAATTCAGAAAATTTGATGGGAACGGTGATCCTTTTGTCCACTTAGTGGGATTTGTGAATGCCTTGCATCCATGGGGCATACCGAGAGGAAGATTACCCCATCTTTGTTTGACAAGATTTTAGAAGGACCGGCTCTAGACTCGGTACTATTCTTCAGATTGTGTAGATAGGGATAGTTGGGAAAATGCTAGCCAAGCTTTTATTAATTGGGCTCTCGAACATAAACAGACAGACGTCAAGAAGTTCAAGCTAGTCACTTTGCGTCAGAGTACCTTAAAAACCTTCTCGCACTTTTGTTCGAGATGCACTCATATCCGCACACAACTTCGTTTCCCTATTACTGATCGGGAATTCATGCTCATATTGCTGCGAAACCTGAACGATTTCTATTATCGTCACATGGTTACTATCAAATACACCTCCCTCAGCCACATGGAACAGCATGGTTTTGACATCGATGCTCTGAAATTGCAAGAAAAACGACCTCGGGAAGATTTTGAAATTCCCAATACAAATCCAAGGGTTTATGCTAAGATGGATGAACCATTGAGTATGATGTATGATTGTCTTCGGAGGCAAGGTATACTTCAAGTTCCAGCACATGTGCACTGTTTACCCCTTCCTGGAACAGACATGAGCAAACTCTGTGTTTATTGTCGTCAATTTGGGCATGAAACTGATCGATGCCATGACCTCTACTACAAAGTGCAAAGCCTGATTGATCGAGGCGTCATTAGTCCAACCCACAAAGAAGTACCTGTAAGAAAGGTGTCATCACATCCGCGACCGCAATCCGAAGTCGATATCTTTCGCAAATTGGTTGAATAAGGTAAGATTCATCCACTTCCCAGACGCCCAGGGGCAAGTCCAGTAGGGTCAGATCTTCACAAGTCATGCCAATATCATCAGTTGCATGGTCACGGCACAAACCAATGTCATGCTCTCAGCTATCGCATCAAGCAAATCACCAACATAGCTCTGGTCTACCGCAAAGCTACTTGATCATCTCACAGAAGGGGAAAAATCTTCAGTAAAAGTCCTGTAGGGGGTTAGCCCATCAATAAAAAAAAAAGAGAGCCAAAAAAAAAAAAAAATCTTTCAGCCCGTTAGTATTAGAGATCTACGTGCAGCTTGAATCCCCATTATCACTTACACTTGCACTATGAAATCACTCCACCTATGTAACACCTGGGGTACGTAGGTAGCTCAATATGAGTGCAGCTGCTTTATTAAATAAAAAACATTAGTTCTTTCTAAAATGACGAACTACGCTGAGTCTGATTCTCCATAAAATGCACTTGGAGCAATGGAAATATGTAGGCAACCTTCGGGTTCGACTCAAATATATTAACCATTGTCTTTCAGGCAATGTGATCAGAATTCAAGATGCCAGTCATCACAGGTGCAATTTCAGAATGCTGAATTGACGCATCAATGGGGATACATGCCCTAATCTCTATATTTTCTGTCTTTGTTCAAATAGTAAGCAAGGAATGGAAGAATGAAAAATTTGTTTTCAACCCCAAGGACAGTAAAATCATTTAAAAAGGTAAAAAAAAATGAATAATTAAAAGCAAAATTGCGAAGGTGGACCATTCCAGTCAAAATATGGCAAAGTTGTTTTCGAAAATTTTCTTTACTCTACAATGCATTCTGCAATATGTAGCCTTCTTTTCTTTTAATTCTTTTCTCTACCTTTAGGTCCAAAAGGAAGAAATTTGTCCCTTCTCTAAGGATGACCAACTACCGTCAGAAAACGAACACCTCAGCCCTAACCACAAATGCGGTCAAAGAGCCTGTAGGGATTGCCATGCAACCTCTGTCCAAAGGATTTCAAATTATGATGAAGATGGGTTATACTCAAGGAGCCGGATTAGGGCATGATGTTAGGGGAATGAAGCAACCAATCCCCGTAGTAGACAAGCAAAACAGACATGGATTAGGATATGATTCGAGCAAAGACTTCTCAAAACACCAAAAAACCTTCTTCTACTCTCAATGGTCGGGTTCATCTTGCAAGGAGATCTCGAGCCATACTATGAGTTTTCCGGAACCTTGGCTTAGTAGGAAAGGACAGAGGATTTTACCGGGATTGGAAATATTCTTCAATGAGGCTAGAAACCTGGACTTAATCGAAAGTTGGTTTGTCCGAGAATAAAACATGAAAAAAGAAAATGACTGGGTGGATAATCTGGAACATGGAGTCCTTAAGAAGCTTTTCGCTTCTGAGTCATCTAGAGATGAGGATTTTGACCCGGTGTCTTTGATGATACTTTTTGGCAAAAGCATTGAACATAAGTGGAGTATTGAGTATCATGCAAAAGACGGGCCTATAGAATTTAAAATGTTTTTAGGAAACCATCCTCCACATCCATCTCATGAAAATACCTTTTCACCCCCTTCAGATGAATATCATACCGATAGCTCATCTTCCAGTCAATCTACGTTGCATACCCAGTCAGAAGACTCTGATAGTGAGGAAATTGAATGTTAACCTTTATCTAAATACATTTGCATGCAAGATGTTATTTCTAACAGTGAATTTAATAATGATGAATCACTTGATACAACTGAAACATACATAAAACCCATGGAAGAATCCATTGTAATTAATATTGGTACATAAAATGCTGTAAAAGAAGTCAAAATTGGATCATCCCTCTCCCCAACTGAACAATCTATGATTATTGCATATTTAAAGAGTATGTAGATGTGTTCGCATGGTCTTATGCTGATATGTCTGGTGTTAATAGAGAAATTACGGAACATCGCAATCCGTTACATCGTGAAAGCAAGCCTAAGCAGCCTAAGTTAGCAATTCAGAAGATTTAGAAACTCACTTAGAAATTAAGAGAAAATCACAAAAAAAGGTAGAAAAATTTGCAAAAAGGAAGTGCATCATTGAGCTAGCAAGGTAAAGTTGAAGTTCTTGTTATTTTGATTATCTTCTTAATCATCTACTAACTTTTTCCTAATTTTCTTCTTATCATTTTTTAATCTTTGGAGTGATTTGGGTATGTGGAAGTCCTAATAGGTTCCCAACCTTAAATCACCCCACCTAGAATAGTCACCTCTAATGGGTTGGCTCTTAGGAAATAATGTGATTATGTGATTTTCCTTAATTAAGTTGTTATTCATCACCAAAAATGATTTCATAAAAAACTTTAAGAAAAATTGTGTAAAAACATCTCCATAAAAAGAAAATGTGATGCTGTAATTATAATCAGTTTTAATTTCGTATTACATTTCATTTTTCGTCTGTATTATCAGAATAGTTTGTAGGATTTAATATTTTTCCTATGAAGTGCAAGATGTTTCCAGCAACTGGGCTTTGGAATTTCTAAAAAATCATGTTCATATGAATTTTATACAATTTTACATCATTTTTACAAAACCATTAATGTAAATCACTAAATTCCAGAAAATTGATTTTCCTTTCAGTTAAGGAAATAATTAAAAAAAGGTCTTAAAAGTGTCCAATTCAAGTAAACATTTTCAGTCTAGTCTTTCAAAACGTCTAGAATGTTCATACCAAATTTTACTTGAAAATAAGCTCAATAAGTTGGATCTCAAAGAACAAATTGAATAAAGGTCCTGTTTTGACCAGTTTTGACATACAATTCACCATAATTCATGTGGTCACTAAAAACTTGTGAAATTTTGATACAACATAAAGAACTCACTGATATATCCATAGATGTATCATATGCTCAGTTTAACACTTTGTACAGAAAGTTATGATTTTTGTAAGTCAATGCAAGAACAAAAGTTTAATCTGGAAAATGAAATAAAGTGATTAACTCAACTTTCATAAAAAAAAATATTTTCTTTTCACACGAAAATGTTAATTAAAAAATCATGAAATTTTTAATTTTCTCTTAAAATGACTCATTTCATCATCTAAATAAAAATCAATAAAAATTGTCATAAAAAATCAAAATCAAAGAAGTTAAATTAATCTTTAACTTTCACAAAATTCACAAATTCACAAATAAACATGAATTCCAAAGCCCATTCAAGGAGGTGAAGATCAAGGAGCATCATGTTGAAGACCAAGATTGAAGATTTGTATAGATCATAGATTTTGTACATATTGTTGTAATAATAGTGATTCTTTTTAAATAGTTATTGCATCACTCAATTAATAAAAAAAAACATGGAGATGTTTATGCATAATTTTCATAAATAATTCCAAAACTCTTTTTAATAAAATGAGCAACCAATGCTACAAATATTGCATGTTGGGCCAATATATCATAGTATATGAATTAAATGACCCAATCTCAATTAAGAGAAAAAATTGCAAATCTAACTAAGTTAAATTGTATGATGATCCATCCTACATTTTAAAATGTGTTCTCCATATTCAAATGGATTAATCATATAATTTGACATAATTAGATTGGTAATTATGATCTCCAAATTGATTTTAGGCCATTTCACGTGTCTCGCTTTAAATGGCCAAATTCCAATTATCCAAACACAAATCTCCAAATTCGATCTCAAATTTATCATTTCTATCCAAATGACTTTATAATCTTCAATAAAGATTATTTCTCAAAAGCCTTCAATTAGGAAGCAACCCTTCTAAGACCTCTCGAAAACCATAAACGTGATCACTATTAAGGTGGTTATTTCAATCCTCGATTAATCGCTAATTAGAGCGGTTAACTCAAACTTCTTTTAATCACTAATTAGGGTGATTATCTCCAATCATTATTTAATCACTAATTAGAGTGATTATCTTAAACCCTAATAATCGTTAATTAGGACGATTATTCTTCTCATTTAATCACTAATTAGTGTGATTATCTTAAACCCTAATAATCGTTAATTAGGACGATTATTCTTCTCATTTAATCACTAATTAGAGTGATTATCTCAAACCTTAATGATCGTTAATTAGGACGATTATTTTTCTCATTTAATCACTAATTAGAGTGATTATCTTAAACCTTAATCATCATCAATTAGGGTGATTATTTCCTAACCTTCATTATTAATCACTAATCAAGGTGATCATCTTTCCATTTTAATCACTAATTAAGGTGATTATCTTAATCTCATTTCAATCCCTGATTGGAGTGATTACCTCATTTTAAATAGATTTGTTTAATTCTAAAAGTGAGTTATTCTTAATCTATTCCCTCCTCTTCTTTCCCCAGTGGAATTGGCCATTTAGGGTGAGACATAAGCTCGAACTACGACGGCGTTGATCCATGAGTGGTTTCCAATCCGGCAATGATTGGTACGTAGTGCAACTTCAGTGCTCAAACCTACCATGTACAAATGATATATTGGTCCTAAATAAAAAATTATTAATGTGTATATGCGCAAACTATGTGATTTTCTTTCTTTATAATAGCCATGATTACTTTAAAATGGAAAATAACGCATTTAGTAAGAGCCCGTTCTGTAGAACGGAGGAGGAGACGAGTTCCAGACGTTCGCACCTCTTAACCTAAACCCCGTTCTGCTGTGAATTGTTATTTAGTAGAGGCCATCATTGGGCAATATGGTTCCTGACTATATTGCACCCTCACCCCCGAACTCAATTTTTTGGAACCTGACCATCTATGGAGTCATGACGGGAAAATCTACATTGGATAAGTCCCTAAGATGTCCCTTCCGTTTCAATATCCAATTAGGTTTATGATTCTTCCTTTAAAGAATTATTGGCGACTTCAAAAACATATTTTTATTAAAACCATAACAATGGGGTGGTCAAATAAACGTGCTCACACCGCGTGTAGGCATTAAAGGAATTCAAAAATCCACGCCAACAATTTGGCGACTCCATTGGGGAGGATTTTAAAAAAAAAAAAATTTAAATGAGTGGGTGAAACTTGAAAAATACAATTCACTCTTATTTTTATGCCTTAGAATAATATACTGTTTTGCATGTGCATGGCTATTAGCCATCATAAGGACAATCTACCTTGCCTCATTAACACATGTTCTATGTGTGAGGGCACCCCCGGGGGATTTGAGCTTTGTCCGTCCATAAAGCTTCCTGAGCGATAGTGTTGGATCTTAGTCATAAGCAAACCTACCCAACTATGGCATTGTTCTCTTGTTCCTGACTTGAGACTGGAGTGCGTCTTACACGTGGCCACCTCTTTAAGCAGGGGTACGAAGCGTGGGATCAATCTCTTAGTCATAGACCCTTTTCAGCCTTAACCTAAACCTGACCAATAGTTGAATGTAGAACTGGACTTTAGGTTGAGAACTTCTGCATCCATGTTACTTGACATTTATGTGTGATTGCAATTTTGGCCTGATCATATTTTATTAACATGTTGATATGTGTTGCGCCTAACTAATACACTTCGCGTCTAAAAACTGTCGTTGTTTTCGCCCGAACATTCGTCAAATTACCAATATGCATGCCGCAGAGTATTGCGCCAAACGCATTAAGTTGCGCCTGGCGCAACACTCTTGCGCCAGACGCAAAGCCCGCGAGCCGCGCACATATATTGCGTGACAAGCAGTCTTTTCGTCCCATGCAAATTGGTCTTCTGACCACTGATCGCGTCAACAATTTGCGTCAATTAGTGCGTCCTAAATTTCTTGCGTCCTAAACTGTTGTTATAATTATTGCGTCAGTTTTCGCGTCTTGACATTATGCAAGATTTATCAAAACATCGTCTAAACTATCACGAACACGAGGGTGGGTTCAATACGCTAGACGCATGAGGATGCGCCTGACGCTGCTGGCTCGCGCCAAACGCACTCTTTGCGCCACACGCAAAATCGCTACGTGGCGTATTGTTGTGCATTTCTCGTTTTCCGTCACTTTAGGCAATGTGGTGATCAATTCCGTATAATATTTCGTGCATTTGAGTCATTGTCTATTTAGAACATCTCGTGTTTAACTTTAACTAAACAATTGGGAGTCTTTGTTTTCTTTTAGAATTCCACCATCGTTAGGTCTCACCTAGGTGCACGGTCATATTTTGTTTTTTTTTTGGAGAAAGTCGGATATTCCTATCCTCCCAACAACTTACCCATCTTTTTTTTTAAAAAAAATTTAAATTTTCCAAAACTGCATTTTGATTGGTGATGAACTCTTGCCAATATATCATTATCCATTTTCCTCCACAAAATAAAATCCATAACGTCCAACATATCATTATCCATTTTCCCCCACAAAACAAATCCATAACGTCCAATATATCATATCCATTCTCCTCCACAAAATAAATTCATCATTATCCATAAATTCATACATCATCCACAAATTTGATTTCCTTCTATAAATATCCTCTCCTTTTGGCAGGAGTTTTGAACAAATTAAAATGATATTTTCATTCCTCACCCTATCCGTTTTTGGAGTGCGTCCTAAGTCAATGTGTCCTTGTCAAACAGGGTAATTAAGAAAACAGTCTCGATAGGTCGTCCGCGTGCGCGAAAGGCTAGATCTGTTCCACCGGCTAAAGAACGGTCAACTGTGGAAGTAACAATGGGTGACGAAAAGGTTACTGAATTGACTAATATCATTGAACGAATGGCTAAGAACTTGGAGGAGGTCACTCTCCGTCTGCACCAAGTTGAAAGTGGTGAAAATGCTATATTCGCTAAACAAATGGAAAATCTTTGTTAAAAAAGTCACCCAATAAGGAGTCCTACTTTGATTTGGATGAGAACAACAAATTCAAGGGAAAACTACCTGAAAAGTTTTCCACGAGTGACTTTCCTAAGTTCAAGCCTACTGACAATCCCAAGTATCACTTGAGGAACTTCAAGGCCACTATGATCATTAAGTCTGTGGACCCTGAACTTTATCCAACGGTGTTCCCGATGTCGTTGGACCCTGCCTGTCAAAACTGGTTCTACTCCCTCGACGACAAGCATGTTGAAACATGGGGTGATATCACTAGAGAGTTTATGAAGCAATATGAACATAACACTGTAATCCAAACCTCACTAAGGGAATTGGAAGTGTTGAAGCAAGATAACAATGAAGGCTTTACCACCTACCTTAACAGGTGAAGGGAAAAGTCTGCTTACATGGTCTCCAGACCTGCTGACAAGGACCTCGTCCGCATTTTTGTTAACAACTTGTTACTCAAGTACAAAACTCATCTCAAATACTTGGGTATCGATAATTTCACCAAGTTATACGACATAGGTGTGCAAATTGAAGATGACTTGTTGAAAAATGCCCAAAATGACAACAATCGTTATAAGAGCAATAATAACAACAAGAAGAATGATTACGAATCCACTTCTAAAGGTGGAGAGGTGAACCTTCTCGAGGCACCCCAAAGATCTTTTCAGAGGAATATGAAAAGGACGTTCACTCCAATCACTAGTGGAAAAAAGTTCAACCGCTGCGGTCAAAACCGGGCTTACCGCTCCGATTTTGGGCCGCATCGGTTGAACTCGCAGCAGTCCCCAAATATTAGGGAAATAATTTACCAGTTAATAATTTACCGCTGCGGTTTTGGGTCAAAACCGCAGCGGTTGACCATCCCAAAAACCAAAAAAAAAATATTTTTGCATTTTTTCATTATTAATAGATACAAAATCAATAGTATATATCAATACTCATTTTATTAAGCATACTATGCTCAATTGAAGCATAAAAATCCTTTACAATGTCTATCAATGTAGTTCAGCTTAGCACCCTAATGACAAAGCTTATCTTAGACTAGGAAATTTTGTGTAAGCTCTAGAACTGGGAAAAAGAAAAGAAGCCCTTGGTTCAAGATACTGGGAGCTCCTAGTGGAGTTAGGCCGCAACTTCTTTAACCGAGAATTGCTGCTTACTACAGGTGAATTGAAGAGCCCTTGTTCATTTTCAGGCTCAGAAAAGTCACTCTTTCTAGCCTCTTCAACTTTTCCTCCTACATCTATGTCTGTGATATCAAGGTGAATGGCTCATCAACTTTTAGAAGCCTAGACCCTTGTTGATTCTTGGCCACCTTAGGTTTAAACATCTCATGCTTGCTTTTCCTTATTGATAATTATTGCCTTGCATTAAGAACACAAGTGCAGTAAATCAGGGAAATCGTGCTGAAAATAAATGAAAAAATATGAAGAAGCAACCTCTATACTCAGATAAAAAAGATTTATCCTCTAGGTTTGTTGATAATGCTGAGATCATAATACTGAAACAGTATGAAGTCAAAAATGGTCTTATCCATCATCATGGAGCAAAAAAAAAGGCTAGTGAAATGTTAATTTGAGGTATATCGTATTTCCCGGCATCGGAACCAGATTAAAGAGGAGGATACCCCTTTAGGTTTTCTGCGGAATTAGTAGAGTATTTGGAGATTGTTTAGAACAAAATTACTAGGCTACTTTAATCTATAAGAAGGAGGCTTTTAGCAAGAAAATATGGTGTTTATTCTTTGTTTTAAGTGTTTTGGGTGGATACAAGAATTCACTCTGCTTACAAGCGATGCGGAATGAAGCTATTTATAATGAAAACGAAAATTACTATTACTAAAGCGGAGGGGTGACTCACCCTTGCTTTTACAAAGAGACCTTTACTTTTCTAAAAGTAACGGCTGCAGTTTAAAGAACTATAAAAGCATAAAAACGTGTTTGCTTTTTTAAAGAAAAGCTAAATAATGGATGATGACTCATCGTCCATTAATACAGTGTGAAATAGTAAGAGACTAATCGTACGGATCTCGTCCCTGTAGATCTATGTCTGTGTCGCCATCTTCATCACCGGGATATTGTTCAGACATTTCAACATCCTCTAATGGTTCTCCATATGGAGGAATGTTGAGCTTGATAGTCAATGGTCCCCATATCTTGAAGTATGGTCATACGCTAAAAGATTCTTATTACGCCGGTTTGAGTTTTTGGTGGTTTTTTCTTTGCATAAGCCATTTGTATAATTCGGCTTATTAACATACTGCAAATTTTGAGGAGTCTTTGTTGTGGACTATGAACATTGGATCAATGTAATTTTGTTGGTAAGTTGGTCGTTGTTGTAGACCATCAACCTTAGGTAAGGTCTCGATAATTTGGACTATCTTTGGATCCGATGGTCATGTTAGGTTCTCCTATATTACGATCTTGTAGGCAATAGGTGAGTCTTTCACCTAGTCTGCTGGAATATCACAATTATTTTTGTAGTAGAGTACGTTGATCATCCCATGGTCTAATAGATCAACTATCTCTGCTCTGCTTAAGTTGGTGCTGTACAGTTTAATATTTGCCTTGAAGAGGCCTGTATAAACTATTTCTTCTGCATTTGCTTCTTGACACATTATTGTCAAAATTTCTTGTTGAATATCTACACCTTGGATTTTTCTTCCATTAATTAGTTCTCCAAAGTGTATTTCTACTAACTTCTTCTGGAGGTTGATCATGTGTTGTATTACACTGTCTTCAACCTTTTGCGCTATTATTTCTACTACGTATGTTCCACCATCTTTTTCTAGTAATTACTGTAGTGTTTCTTGTGTTTTTAGCTTTAGTCTGGGTTTAAGGTAATGGAAGGGAATATTTTTATGTGGTGTAAATCCTTTTTTAATAAAGGATGTAGAAAATGTAGCTAGCTGAGTTTTAAGGCTATGGTTATGTTCTGTTAATTTTGTGAGTTCTTGATGAAGATGATGTAGTTCTGTTGCAAGATTACAGTTGTGTTTTCCAATAAGGTCAATTGTATTGGCCTTATAAGCACACTCTTGTTGTAACTCTATCATTTCTATCTGTAATTTAAAGAACTGATCATTCATAGCCTTATTACGGCTTATTTGTAGTAACTTTTGTGAGTAAGTTGGAGGGTAAAAACCTCCGTTGTAAATAGGATCTGAAACAAGGGTTCCAGGCTGTGAAGAGGAGGGATTGAATTATCCTCTTTGTACTAAGTTTAAGGTGGTATCAACACCTTTATCTGCTACAAAGAAATTTGGTCCTAATTTTAGTTTAGCAAAATCCATTGCTTCTCCAAAATTATGGAACCCTTTAAACAAGGGAGCTGGAAAACCCTCTATTTGCTGTAACACTTGGTGTCATGTGCGATAGACTCCTGGTCTTCGACCATGTACCACTGAATAGAAACTAAAATTTTTTGAAAGCGGTTTTTGTTGTATTTTATTAAAATAATAGGTAAGACAATTTAATGTCAGTACCTTATGCTGTGTAGACTGCATGATCCATAAGTTATCACAGATAACTTGCTGTGTTTTATCTAATGTTTCACCTTTCAAGGGTTTAAATTCCTTACTTGGTTCAACGCTGTATAATTTATTTTTCCCGAAGGAAAATTCTTCAATCTTTGCCTGGTTGCTAGACGAGCTAGCGCTGTGTGTAGAACTGATGGATTTAAGCTTGTTAGCTTTATCCATTCTTCTGTATGTATCTATCAATTATTCGAGACAACACATCAGCTAGGTTATTATTTATACCTTTGATGTGTTCAAACACTATTTGATAGCCTTTTCCTGCAATTAGATCTTGAAAGTTAATCCAACGTTTGTTATTAACCTTCTTACTATTACTGTTTTTAATAAATTTAACTATGGCTTCACAATCTGTTCTAACTGTGATTTCTCTATCTAGATGTATTTTAAACTTTTCTTGGGCATTTATGACAGCTTGTATTTCATAATCTATTGAAGACCAATTAGTATTAGGTTTGAAGTTTCCACTTACATACCCTGCTAATTTTTCTTCTACTTTAGGACTATATTTATTAGGTTTAGTTAGCAATACTGCTCCCCATCCTTCTTTACTGCCATCTGTTTTGATAATGAGATAGTCTGTGATTAAAGGTAATTCTAATGGTTTGAGTGTTTTTACCTTTTCTTTGATTTTTAAAACTAGCTAGACATCTTCTTGGTTAAAGTATTTTTGTCCGTTTTTTGAAGTTTTACCATATAAAGGTCCTACTAATTTTGATAGGTTTGGGATAAATTTCCTCGCATAATTTAAGAGTCCTAAGAAAGCTTGAAGCTGTTTTCTGTCTTCCATTTTATCTGGGAATTCTAATATCTTTTTAGCAATGTGATCTTGTAATTGAATTTTTCAATTGCCTATTTCTAATCCTAAAAATTGTATGTTTTTCTTAAACAACTCCATTTTGGAATCAGCTATTACAATTCCTTCTTTATCTATAATGCTGAAAACTTCTTCTAAGTGTTTTGTATGTTCCTGTATAGTTTTTGAAGCAACTAAAATATCATCAATATAAACAAAACAAAAGTTTAATTTTCCAAAGATGCTATCCATAAATCTCTGGAATATAGCTGGAGCATTTTTTAAGCCAAATGAAAGGACTTTCCATTGAAAATGTCCTTCACTGCAAATGAATGTTGTCCATGGTTTAAAACTGTCTGTTAATTTAATCTGGTTATATCCTGATTTTAAATTAAATTTACTAAATATATTTCTATCTTGGATTAAATTGATTAATGTATCCTTATTAGGTATACAGTAACCATCATCTATTAAATTATCATTTAGCCTTTTATAATTATAAACTATTCGAGCTTTCCCTCTCTTAAGTTCGCTGTGGTTTTGGACTATGAATGCTGCACTCCTATGAGGACTATTTGATTTCTCAATTAATCCTGCTTTGAGCATTTCATTTATTTGTTTTTTAAATTCTTCTTTTTCTTTAGGGGAATAATCTATATTAGCTGTAGTGATAGTTATATCTGGATTTTTAACCTGTTGATTAATAACAGTTTTAACTCTACATTTACTAATATCATTGGCAATTAGGCCTTTAGTTCTAAGTTTTTGAATTGTAGGATACATTGGAAGTTTGGTGTATATTATTCCTTTTTCTAATTCTCTAAATTCCTCATACTGAAGGAAACTTACTGCTTCTGATTCAGGCTGTAATTGATTTTCTTCTCCTAAAAAATCTAATTCTCTATTTTGTCCACCACGCTTTCGCAGCAACTCTAATTTCTGCTGATTATAACGTGTTGGTATATGGTAAATATTTTTACTGATTGTAACGCTATTCTTGGTAATAGAGATACTACCCTGTTGAGAGATTATAAAATTTAAACCTAACGAGGCCGGGTTCGGAATTATAAGTTGGTGAAATGTTAATTTGAGGTATATCGTATTTTTGGCTATATCCTCCTGCCAAAATCTTTAAATTGTATGGCTATGGGCTTAACATAGTATTCTATCAAACATGTTTTCCCATCTGCTAAGATATTGGTGATCATATCTTTATGTTTTAGTTTGAATTGAGCTAGTACTAGGTTCGTAGTAATCTGGCTCTTAGTGCACCCTGTATCTACTATAGCATAAGTTTCAACTGTGGCTTGGTGGTCAAACCATAGTTTGCAGGCTACTTGTAAACCCTGGCTGGTATATAGTGGTGTCTGAATATAACTCATAGTTTCTTCTTCATTTTGAAGAGACTGTTCTATTTCTGATGCTAAGGGTTGTTTTTCTTCTATTCTTTTAACCCTTCTAATAGTTTCTGCTACTTGTTCTTCTATAATTTCGATTCTATAAAGAATATTGGAACTACTTTCTCTGTTTCAATCGTCTTAGGGACTAGTTCTTCTCTTTGGTTTTTCTAAGCAATGTCTACGAGGCTTCTAGAAAGCAAGCATTACATTGGTATCTTAACTCTATTCTTGGAAACCATTGACATAGATGACATGGTTTATCTTCGTTCCTCTTCAATGAACCCAATGGTGTTCACATTACGTATTGGTCATAATATATTCTATTTCTGTTTCATCTTCTTCTATAAAACTATATACTGAGTCGTCATCTGAGTCAGCATCTTTAATATTATCAAATCCTATCTTTTCCGCTTCTTCTATTAAGTAAGATCGTTCTTGGTTTTTATACTTTTTTGGACATGTTCTAGCAAAATGTCCTTCTTCTCCACAAATAAAACATTGGCAACTTCTATTTTTTGGTTTACTGAAATGGTGTCCTTTCTGAGGTTTGCCTCTACCTTTTTCAAAGTATTTAGATTTCCTAAATTTCTTTTTGTATTTGGGTCTATACCCATAATTTTTGTGGTGTGTAAATGACTCTTCTACGAGAATGCATAAGATTGTTTCTTTACTTCTTGATTTGCCATTTCTTCGGTGCATTTATATACGAGGTATTGGTATGTGTAAGCAATTCTAGGTCCTATTCCTAGGTTTTCTATTGTTCCATAGCGCTTTATCCAATTGTCATGAATTTGTATTCCTAAGGTTCCTGGTAATTTTTGAAAATATTTATACGCTAAGGAATCGTCTAATGCTCTATTTGTTAATGCTATATTACGCATAAAATCTCTAGAGAATTCATTAATGTAATGGAATTTTGAAATTGACAGTTGTTCTAGATTCCTAATTGCTTGATCTTGTTGAATTACGTAATACGCTTGTGGTGTTGTACCTATAACTATAATTCTAATTAAGTTTGTGAAATTATTGGGATTATTTCCCATTGCTTTTATGTTATTTAACTTATCTGGATGTTTAGTCTTATATGCCATATACGATGCCATGAAATTTGTTTCTCCTAAGAATGTTTCTAAATAGGCAAACATATTTGTTTCTTCTTTATTTGCTAGTCTTGCCCATTCCTGGATAATTAAGCTGTTCCCAATCTTGTATAAGGGAGTTATCTTTGTTGAGGGGTTACATAATCTAGTTTTAGCAATCTAGGGTTATAAGGGATGTGCTTATAAGGTTTTCCAAAGGATTTTAATCCTTCATTAGCCGGATTGTACTCCCTTGATTGTTTCCATATTGGTGCATGCGGTGGTCCAGTCATGTATTCATCGATGGATTATAGACATCACCATATGAACTTTCTCCATTAGCCATAAAAGCTTCTTTTGTTCGTGGATACTATCTCGGTCCTAATTTGCCTTCTGGATTAGCTCTATTTTTTTCTATATGATATTTTTTTGTATTTCTTCTTGAGCTTCGGAGTAGGTCATTCCTAAATCATTCATTAGTTCTATAGTAATATCATCTAATACTTCTCTGATATTAAAAATCTGAAAATCTTTTTTAAAGATTTCTTCTCTAGTTTTAGTTTGTATTTGACTAATAAGAACTTCTTGTTCTTCTTCTAACTGATCTTCATTTATTCTTGTATAATATCCTAAGTCTGTGAAGTCTTCCTCTGTATCACTTTCATCATAAGTAGGTGGTTCTTCTTCATTAAAAAGTGATATTTCTTTTCTTTTTTCTTCTAATTGTTTTTCTAGTTGATCAATTTCTCTCATCTTTTGACCTTCTTCGTATATAACTTAGCTTGGTGTATCTATGACAATCGTAAATAGGATATAGTTAAGTTTTTTACTAATATCTTCTTTTTACGCCTTTGCTATTTCTATTTTTCTTCTTAATTCTTCTAATTCTTTAGCTATTTCCTTGAGTTCGTAATTTGCTAAGCTATATTCTGTATCATTTTCTTCAGTTTCTATATCTAGATCCGGTCTTTCTTCATATTCTCCAAATCTAAGCGAAAGTCTTCCTTTATTATCTTTATACATATAACTACTTTGTGGGACTAAAGGACTATTTTTATGGTTTTGAAATAACTCGAGAGTTTCCATTCTTCTCCTGCTAAGATTTCTTTATCTATCACTTGTTGGTTCTATCATTTTTATCCCTTTGGACATCATAGTTTTAATAACTTTATCTACTTCTAACTTATAGTTTGTTGTAGTAGTTTTCTGAGTTTAGCTATAGTTCCTATTGTTACTAACAAGTTATTGCCTTTGTAACCTTCAAACCCCTTGGTTTTAACTATAATCTTGAGATTCTTAGTATCGTTAATTGATTTTAAGAGATCTGGTACGCAGTAAAACAATCCCCTATTAGATGATAGGTCAACTTCCATTCCTGATAGAATGGCTTTTTCTTGGTCAATCCAACTATTATCTACTATTAATAACAAGGCTTTAGTTCTGTTTCTTTTCTAATTAAGGCATTAACTCCTATAATTATCATTCCTATATGAAGATAGTTATGCTTATTTGTTAAGGTTTTGATGTTCGTGGTGATATGAGTTCTATATTTTCAAATCCATTTATTACGGCGATGGCTTCTTCTCTATATGTTCTAAATACTTATGGTTGATCGTCGAATATTCCTTGATTATATAAAATCTTTGGTTCTAGTAATTTTACTCTATTATTTCTAAATCTATCTAAGCTTTGTTCTATATCTATTAATTCTTCTAAGCTGGGATATAGGCTCTTTTTTAGTTAACCATTTGAAAGGATTAAATCTTTTATTAGTGTCTACTTCTTCTTCGCTTTTGTTATTGTGCTTAAAGATCTACTTAAGGATCTACTTGTTCTGGAAAACTAGTCATTTTCTTGGTTTTGGTATAAAATATCTAAACTCTCATTACCGGTTTAGCCTTTTTAATTATTCATTACGGAGAAACACTAAGATTTTTAAAAGCTTTGATTAAACTTTCTTCGTTTGTATTAGAAGTTTGTCCTTTGACGCTTCTAAGTTCGTCTTTTAATTCTATTATTTCTTGTTTTAGATCTAAAATTAATTTGTTAAAATATTAAATCTAATGGTATTATATTTATCCCCTTTTGATGTTGGATTATAAGTTGCAAATTCGTTATCTGTAAAATCTAAATATTCTTTTGATTTCTTTTCAGCTGTTAAATAATCTTCCCTATTTTTTCGGGACATTAACCTATAACTAATTCTTTTATCTCTTGAAGCAGAGTTTCAACTTTACTTAATTTATCTGTAGTTTGATTTAAGATCTTTTTAGTCTCTAATTCTATGAGTTTAGGCTTGTTATGTTGTATGTCAAAACTAAGCTGTTTAACTTCTTCCTTAGTAGGAGTTTTTTCTTTTAAGGTTTTAACTTCTTTACTTAATGAGCTTATCTGTGATTTCGGGAAATCGTTATTATTTTGGACTTCTTTTAGGAGTTTTTTATTATCTATAAAAGCTCGATTATTTTATCTAAAGATTCGTGATAATTTTGTCTTTCTAAGTTATACGCTAAACTAATTAACAAGTACGTTACGCTATTAAGGTGGGAACTATCACTTTGTGTAATTTATGATTATACTTACTATCAAATCTACAAAGAAACTTATTTTTGTCTAAGGAAACAAAATGTCTATCTTTGGAACTATAAGCAAGATCTAAGTATGCAATTGTCTTTAAACTTTCTTCAATGATTAAAACACCTTATAGCTTTTTCACTGTTCATTTAAGTTCTTTCTATCAATAAATACTCATAAATGTTTTTATAACAAAGGTATAAAATTAAACAACAATACTACCTTGAGACTGCTTACTATTTGCCGGCGACGTACTACACCCTGGTTTCCGTCTTGTGGCCTCGAACAGTGTTTCAGCTAGAATCGTTACTTGCTCTGATACCAGATTAAAGAGGAGGATACCCCTTTAGGTTTTCTGCGGAATTAGTAGAGTATTTGGAGATTGTTTAGAACAAAATTACTAGGCTACTTTAAGCTACAAGAAGGAGGCTTTTAGCAAGAAAACATGGTGTTTATTGCTGTTTTAAGTGTTTTTGGGTGGATACAAGAATTCACTCTGCTTACAACTGATGCAGAATGAAGCTATTTATAATGAAAACTGAAAATTACTATTACTAAAGCAAAGGGGTTCTCAATTCCATTGGAAATCTAACAAAGAATGAAACACTTAATTTACAAGTGACAACGGAAACACCTTGTAAAAAAAACCTGTGGGTAACTTCAGGAAAAATAAGAGTAATATAACTGTAAACAATATAATCTGAAAACAAAATTGTGAGACTTCTTATACAAAACAAAAATTCCAATACTATCACGCCCAAAAAATTTACGAAAAAAATGGGGAAATTAGTGCAAGGAAATTGTGTAATTTTTGCTATAAGTAACATGTCATTACCTTCTTTGAGGACTTTGAACTAAACCAAGCTGATGTAGCTGCTGACTGATTTTGAGGAGATCCTTCAGCATTCACATATTAGTAATGATTTAGATGGCCAATGATTTCCTAGAATTGACAAATGAACAATCCTGACCATTTATTTGAGGTTCAACATATGTTGCCGTGGTCTTTTTCTTCTTCCACAAGCAGAACAAGTATATTAGTTATACATTAACTATGGAGAGATTTAAATCAGGTTACGCTTATTAATGACACTCACAGCTATTAAAGCATCCAGCCCTTCCAAAATTGGGAGTTGGATGTCCTCCATAGCTGTATTGCCCCCAGCGACCCGGGGAAAAAAAAGGAAAAAGATTAGTCTTACACTAATATTTAAAACAGAAAAAACTTAACTACATATAACTTTGCATCTCTTTAAGCCAACAACACTACACATTAAGGATGTTCTCTTGGCAGCCCTAGACATCTCTTCCACAATGCTTTCTTTTTGTGACATCGTTTATAGAACCTTTTTAAGTAGAATGGTGATTCAAGCACAGCTCCCCCAACTAGATTTAGGCTACTGTCTTGAACTGGCTATCCATTCCTCCCATGAACTAGTCCCTCACTCATACAAGGAGATGGTTTCTTAGTCATGCAACGAAAAACAGCAACGTCAAGATAAAAGAGCAACAGTGCACCAGTGGCAGTGTGTGCCCATAGAATTTGGAGAGACAGACGCCTTGGAGAATACATAGTTTCATTGATATCATCCTTCAAGTTTAGGTGATGTATTGAAATGTGTGCATAGGTTCTCTTTTAGTTAGATTTCATTTTCTGCTACTCTGATGTTAGCTTCAACGAAACTCAACCCACCCAACCAACATCCCCCATCCCCAATAATTTAAAATAAAAGAAAAGAAAAAGAAAGAAAAAAGAGTGAACATTTCATCTTGAGATAGCCACCCATCTCAAAGTTCAGAAAGTCCAAGAAAAATTACAAGTCTGTATTTCTATAAATTAAATTCACCTATAAACAAAAACTTATTGAAGCAAAACGAGTTGTACATAAAAACATGATCACATAATTCCATAAGCGATATACAACAGTCAGATCAGGCTAGTCATGTTATGCAAAATACCATAG
Source organism: Beta corolliflora (assembly GCA_947648045.1). Lineage (NCBI taxonomy): Eukaryota > Viridiplantae > Streptophyta > Magnoliopsida > Caryophyllales > Amaranthaceae > Beta > Beta corolliflora. The sequence goes on from CANSZD010003990.1 coordinate 1,334,772, forward strand.
GTTGCTAGAGCCATTTACAATCTCACTGCAAGAAGCCAAACAGCACAATATCTTGAGTAAAAGAAAAAGAATAATGGGTGAGCAAACAAAAGAGAAGGAAAGTGCTAAATCTCTGCAATGTAGGCTATATCTACTATTAAATTGAAGAAAATAAAAATTCATCTACCTGCATTACTAAGGAGACCAGAAGTCAGCTCATGTCTAGCTTGAGCCAAAGATATAAGCTGAAATAATGAAATAAAAAACAATTAATCAAAGATCACAAAGACACAACTCACGTAACTGTATATGGTTAACCTAGCATGTACTACAAGTTGCCTTTAATCTACAAAGAATCAATATGTCCCAACCTGCATCGCACCAACAAACTCTTTAAAGCCCAAGTAACCCTGCCTCTTGGTATCTGCAAACACCCAAACCTTAAAAAAGCATGTGTTAGAACCATGCCAAGAATTATCACTTATCAATTATTGCAGCTGCAATATTGCATGATAAATTACTTGAACACCAAAACTTTCAACGACATTATCAATTGCTTGATTATTAAAAACTTAGACAAAATTCTGATTAACACCTCCAACACCGAGTATCAAAGAATTCCACTCCCACCATCAGCTGATTTCAGTGAATCAACAAACAGCTTCAAATTCTAAACAATTGAGAGGTTTCCAAATTCCAAATATAACTTAATGAATAAACTTCAGCAATGTGTTTAAATTTCTTGTGAGTACAAAAGTTCAAAATAAAACAACCTAGCAATACTACAACTACAATAAATCAAAGCATGAAAGAAAAATCCAAACTACACATTACAACATAAATTTCCATTTAAACCTTTAATCAACACAAAAACCCTAGAAACAATTACATAAGAGTGTGTCAAATTGTGTATATTAACCTGCTTATGGTCAGATCGAGACAAATTAGACATGGCAAATAACTTCATTGCATCATTTCCAGTGATACGACCATCTCCATCTACACAGCAAAAAAAAAAAAGAATCACATTCACTTATTTAAAATTATGCGAAAATCAGTTATTAAAAAAAATCTGGCATATTTTTTTTTTTTTTAAAAAACTGGAAAAAATACCTGAATATGCAACTATAAACCATATGCTAGGTTATTGACGATCGACGGCGATTGATCGGCGACAGAAGACACCGGAGACTTAGTAATGTTGCCGGAATCGCAGCAGGAAGAAGAAGAAGACAAGAACGAATTGAAGCCGGTGGTTGTTGACAAGGACGAATTGAAGCCGGTGGTGGTTGGTGGTGAGGGACGAGGCCTGAAACGAGGGTGAGAGAGAAGGTTATGGTGGTGGTTGGTGGTGAGGGACGAATGAAGTTTATCGTTGAGGCAGGATAGAGGGTGAGAGAGAAGGAGAGGGGTTATGGTTTGTTGAGGAGAGAGATTAAGAGGGGGTTGGGATTGATATAAGAGAGAATGTCGAGAACTTTTGGGCTGGTAGTGGTCACAACTTTTGGGCCGATTAACCGCTGCGGTTATTAGAACCGGAGCGGTTAACAGAAAACCGCAGCGGTTTTCTGTTAACCGATCCGGTTCTCTTAAGGACCGCAGCGGTTGTGTTCCCAAGTTTCCCACCCAAAATTTCGAGGATTTACTGATTCAGTTCTCTTAAGGACCGCAGCGGTTGTGTTGTGACATATAACGCTTTTTCCACTAGTATATAGGCATGTCGTATGCCACCGCTTTCGATCGCCTTAACTCAAAAGGCGCTCTGTTTCCAATTGGACCGACTCCCGATCCGGGAAGACAAGTAAGAAAAGAGCAACTTGGGAAAAGGATTCTTCTCGCAAATACCATAGAGGGAATGGTCACAAAACGGAGCGCTACGCACTGAAGCATGCTATTCAAGACTTGATTGACGAAGGTAGACTTCCCATTCCTCCGGGGAAGAAGCCTAACAATCAAGATAGACCATTAAATAAAGTTAAGGCTATCTCGAGTATCAATCTTTGCTATGATCCACTTCTCTTGATCGCACCAATAGGGGATCTTGTCCCCGCTATCATTATTGCTAGCACCTCACCAGATATCAATGGTATCTGGGATTGTGATGAAGAAGACGAATATGTCACAGAAGAAAGTGACTATATACGGGGAACATGTATCTCTCCACCTCTAGGACTATATGACGATGATGAAGTCATTAGTCCTAAAACCGATCGCTTTACGTTAGCAATGGATTGGTACAAAAGTGATGAGGAGGCAGTACGGGTACTTACTCGAACCGGAAGGCTAACTCGGCTGTTCGGGATAACCCTCCCACATCGTCGCATCTCCCGAAGGGGTTCTTCCCCAAAGAGAACTCTCTCATTCAACGACTCATGAAAACAAAAGGCGATGTTAAAATTTGGCAATTAATAGCTTCCTCTCACGGGCATCGCATGGCATTACTAAATGCCCTCACAAAGATGAACGTGTCATCTGACACTTCCCCTGAAGGTCTGGTCAATTTCCTGACTGCTGATAAGCCAATCCGAGGAAACACTATTTCCTTTACTGATGATGACCTTCCTTTTGAAGGAAGCAAACACAACAAGGCCCTACATCTCACTGTAGCATGCGTGGGCATGAATGTCCCAATGACATTAGTAGACAATGGATCTGCCATTAATGTATGTCCATTGCGAACTGCGCGCCGTCTAGGTTTCAAAGATGAGGATTTCAGTCCCTCTCATCAAGGCATCCGAGCATACGACAATTCTTGTCGTCAATCCTTGGGAACTATAGCCCTAAACATCTCTGTAGGGGTTATTGAAATGCGCACGATTTTCCAAGTCATTGATATTAAGGCCTCATTCAACTTACTATTAGGATGACCATGGCTTCATGAGCTTGGTGCGGTCCCATCTTCCTTGCATCAAAAGGTTAAGATGATTGTAGATGGCATTCCCATAACTCTCGATGCCTCTACAATGAAAGTACAAGTAATAGACAAACCTCTCATCCACATAGACCATGATGAGGAGGATGAAGATCTTCGAGGATTCGTTCCCGAGGAAGTAGCCCTCATTGAAGAGGATTTAGCGGCATTTGATTTTGATTGCATCTCTAATTTAGCAGTTAACTATATCATGCGCAAGAAGGGACACTTCCCAGGCATGTCACTAGGAAGTAAGAAGTCTAGAGCACCTTCTGTCACTGACTCTAAGTCAGTAGAAAATTTATTTGGCTTAGGATACAAGCCCACCAGGAAGGAGCTCACAGAACGTATTGCACAACGCATAGCATATCGCAATACCAAGGACAAGGACAATATCCCTTTTCCTCCCTATCAACACACTTTGAATGGGCAATTTCTGAGGGAAGGAGAAGATTATCCTTGCTATGAATTCCCTAAACCATTCTATCAGTCTCAGGAGGGAGTGATCAACCCCGGATTTGAAGTATTTCTGGATTGTCACTTTTTGGAAGAAGGGATTCCTGATCCCCAAATTAAACAGTTCACTGAAAACTGTTTAGACTACAAGGCATTGGGACTTCTATATGGTCAAGAACGAGTGAAATGCCCAAATAATACTGCTCATATTCAGGCTGTGCTACAAAATGAAGACTTCGACCCTGCTATGCTGATCACTCCTGCAAGTGGCGTCATGCAAGGATGGAGGAAGACTATCAAGCTGACTACTCCAAACGGAAAGAAGATGATCTTCACCACCGGGGAAGGGCCGATGTTTAATGAGTCCGAGTCATCTGAGTCAGAGTCAGAGTCAGAGTCTGAGTCTGAGTCTGAGTCTGAGTCTGAGTCTGAGTATGAGTCTGTTGAGTCTAGTATCCCAGTTAGGACTACTTCTAAGCCTGTTAATTCTAGTGTCCAAGTAGAGTCTTTAGCTTCTGCTGAGTCATTGTTCAACTCTATGATTTTCGATTTCAATAATATGAACTCATTTGCTTATGACTTGTGCAATATCTCTACTTCCTCTTCTCCTTCTCCTTCTGATTGCAACAATGAATCAGAAAAAGAAATAATTAAAGCAGTGGAAGAACATGAAAATAAAACTCCAATCATTGAGGAAACAGAAAAAATTAATCTTTCAAATGATAATGAACCAAAGGAGGTAAGAATTGGATTAACTTTAAGCGAATACGAACGCACTCAATTAATCAAAACGTTAGTTGAATATATCGACGTATTCGCATGGTCCTACCAGGACATGCCACGCATTGATCGCGAAATTGCTCAGCATACCGTTCCTCTAATCGAAGGGATGAAGTCGGTCAAACAAAAGTTACGCAGAATAAAGCCAGATGTAGCTCTCAAAATCAAAGAAGAGGTCATTAAACAACTTAATGCAGGTTTTATAAAAGTCGCTAATTACCCTGACTGGATTGCTAATGTTGTGCATGTGCCTAAAAAGTATGGGTGAGTTAGGATGTGCGTCGATTATAGAGACCTCAATAAAGCATGTCCTAAAGACGGTTTCCCCTTGCCTCACATAGACGTCCTAGTAGACAACACTGCCAACCATGCCCTTTCTCTTTTATGGACGGGTATGCAGGGTATAATCAGGTAAAAATGGCTGAGGAAGATATGGAAAAGACTACCTTCATCACACCGTGGGGGACCTTTTGCTATACCGTTATGCCTTTTGGATTAAAAAAGCTGGGGCCACCTATCAAAGAACTGCAACTACCCTTCTCCATGACATGATGCATAAAGAGGTAGAAGTTTACGTAGATGACATGATAGTCAAGTCTAAAGATAGAGAGGGACACCATACCGCCCTTGAGAAGTTCTTCATGAGACTTCGCAAATACAACATGAGACTTAATCCACAAAAATGCGCCTTTGGGGTCACTTTCGGGAAACTCCTTGGTTATGTCATCAGTTCTAGAGGGATTGAAATTGACCCTACTAAAATAACAGCCATCATGACCATGCCTCCACCTAAGAATGAAAAACAAATAAGGGGTTTCTTAGGAAAAATCCAGTACATCAGTAGGTTCATCTCTAAACTAACCATGGTGTGTGAGCTCATCTTTAAAAAGCTTAAGAAAAGTGTTGCCGCCGAATGGGATGAGGACTGCCAAAAAGCCTTTGACAAAATCAAAGAATATTTATCCAACCCACCTATCTTAGCACCTGCCTTGCCAGACGTACTTTTAAGGCTTTATTTGACTGTGACTAGGACCGCGGCTGGGGCCATGTTAGCACAAGAGGTTAATGGGAAAGAGTGTGCCATTCACTACCTTAGTAAGAAGCTCTTAGATTACGAATCCCGTTACACTCCCTTAGATAAGCTTTGCCTTGCACTAGTCTGGGCCACTAAGAAGCTTAGACATTATATGCTTACTCACACAATCCATATAGTGTCGCGACTAGACCCTCTTAAGTTCTTGTTCGAAAAGCCAGCCCTTAATGGTAGACTCTCCCGCTGGGTAGTAATGTTGGCCGAATTTGACTTAAAATTTATCCCTCGTAAATCCATCAAAGGCAACGCTGTTTCGACTTCTTAGCGGATTTCCCTGTAGATGAATCTCGCGAAAAATATGAATTTCCTGATGAAGACCTTCTCATGACGGAAGACGAAAGTTGGGCACTATACTTCGATGGTGCATCCAACCAAAAGGGATGTGGCGTCGGGGAACTCCTGGTATCACCGGAAGGCGAACACACTCCTCTTTCTGTTAAACTCGACTTCGATGTTACTAATAATGCAGCCGAGTACGAAGCATGTATCATAGGGCTCCAGGCCGCAGTGTCCCTCGACATCAAGAAACTAAGAGTATATGGTGATTCATCTTTGATCATCAATTAAATCTCTAAAAGATGGAAAATTAGAAATGAAAGCCTCTTGCAATACCAAACTCATCTAGAAACCATTGCTGAACAAATCCCTGAAATACAATATACATACCTTCCACGAGAAGAAAACCAATTTGCTGACGCTTTGGCCCGCTTAGCCTCTATGATTAGAATTCCTCGCAACATGCCAGAAATGCCCCTTATCATTGAAAGACGGCAAGAGCCTGCTTATGTTCATGCCTTAGACACTGAGCCAGATCCTATTTCTTCTGAACCCTGGTTTATTGATATTCTCAACTATTTAACAAAAACAGAATACCCACTTGGAGCTTCAACAAGAGCCCAGCGTGCCCTAAGGCTCTTGGCCTCCCAATATGTCGAGTATAACGGGACACTGTATAAAAGAACACCACAAGGCATGCACCTGCTCTGTATTGATAAACCTGATACCACAACAGTCATGGATCAAGTCCATAGTGGAATTTGTGGCACGCACATGAACGGTCGCATGTTAGCTCAAAAGATCATTCGCTTAGGCTATTACTAGACCACAATGGAGAAAGACTGTTACCTTTATGCCAAAACCTGTCCAAAATGCCAATTATGCGCTAACCTACAACATATCCCACCCTCCTTGTTATATACCTTCACTTCACCTTGGCCATTCTCAACTTGGGGTATTGACATTATTGGTAAAATAACACCACCGGTACTCGGGGGCATGAATTCATCCTTGTGGCCATAGATTACTTCACTAAATGGGTAGAAGCCGCATCCTATGCTAAATTGATGACCAAACATGTCGTTGCCTTCTTAGAAAAGACCATAATTTGCCGCTATAGAGTACCCCACGAGATCATCAGTGACCAAGGTACCCACTTCCAGGCTGAATGTGAACAAGTCCTTGAAAAATATAGCATCAAACACCATCGTTCTTCCCCATATAGACCCCAGGCCAACGGTGTTGTGGAGGCTGTTAACAAAAATATCAAGGTTATTATCCAGAAAATGACCAAAAATTATTAAGATTGGCCCGATAAGCTACACTTTTCCTTGTGGGGATACCGCACTTCTATCCGAACATCGACCGGAGCTACACCTTATTCTCTTGTCTATGGCATAGAACCTGTTCAACCTGTTGAATTAGAAATACCATCCCTGCGCATTGTCCTAGAAAGTCAAATTCCTGAAGCTGATTGGGTCAAAGCTAGGTTCGAAGAGCTCATCTTACTCGAGGAACGAAGATTAGCTGCCTTGCATCATGTGCAAGTTTATCAAAATCGTATTGCGAGATCTTTCAATAAGAAGGTCAAACCCCGAAATATTAAAGAGGGAGACTTAGTGCTCAAAGCATTAAGGAAAAATGTGTTAGATCCTCGAGGTAAATTCAGACCTACTTGGGCCGGTCCATACATTGTCAAAACAATCCTGTCTGGAGGAGCAGCTCAACTCATTGACATCGACGACACTGAATTTCATAATCTAACCAATCTTGATCAACTCAAGAAATTTTATGTGTAAAACAAAACCAATTCTTTGATTGGTAGCAGTTATCCAATTTTTTTTTAGCATGAACTACGTGCGGCCTGATTCCTATTTGGATATGTAGGCAACCTTATACAAGGTTCGACCCCTTCATTAATCAAAACCTCCTGCGGTTCATACGAGTTTACAGCAAAAAAAAAAAAAAAAAAATAGTATTTTATAATAGTTAATCGCGCCAAACGCAGCACATGCGCCAGACACACCCTCTTGCGTCTATCGCACTAACCTGGTTCGAACAATCTTCCGGCATTCGCTAAGATGCTTAAATACGATAATAATATATTTTGCGACATATTTAGACTCACTTCGGTTTAAATAAAAATAAACTTTGTTTTTATTAAAATTACTGAATGAAAATAAAACATGAAACATAAGTTATGACTACACTATAAAATAACTATGTGGCATGCAAGCCTTATTGAAAGCAATAAATCAACATAAAGAAAAAAAAACAAACAATAACTTTGTAATAACATTGTTGCAATCAGTCCTTCTTTTCCTTCCCCTTCTCAACCGACTATCCCTTAGTAGATGTTTCTCCCTTTTCCATCTGTAGTTTTGGTCTAGGTGCTTTCCTCTTTTCCCAATACACCATAGGTTCCTTCCCATTGCATGTAGGAGTGTCTGTCTGTTGGGTCGCCCTTCCTGTGTCAGCCCTTTTCCTGATTACTACGCCCCCTAAGCGTAGTCTTCTCTTTGTCGGTGGCATCCGTGGCCCAAGTCGTTCCCGCGCTGGTGCTACCTTAGGCCCTAAACGTTCCTTCACAGAGGAAGTTTTAGTAACAGGCTTCTGGCTATTCTTCCCTACATATGAGTGTCCAACTGGTCTCTTGCCCCTGTTATCCAAAGTCTCAAACGTTTTCCCCACAGTTCGGGGAGTAAATTTCCGCTTCTTAGTCACTTCGACTGATTCCTTCATCCTCATCTCTTTCCTCACAGCAGGGTCTCTAGTCAGCATCCATACGATATAACTCTTAGAAACCTTCTCATATTCTATTCTTTCCTAGGTATACCAAAGTGGGCGCTCTCCCCAATACCTCTCCCACTTCCTAATCCCACTCCAGGTCAGGCCGTATATTTTGGGAGCAATAATGTCTTCAGCAGGGATTACTTGGCGGTACCCATATTGCCTCAAAACCCTTGAAGGAAAATAAAAGGTCATGGTATACAGACTACACAACCTCACATAGGGTGAATCATCACGAATACCTACCATGGACCCAATCCTCCATCATGGCACTACCCATCAGACGCTCAGCTCATCATCCCCAAAGAAAAGGGTCCAGTCTTCAAAGGATTTCTTGGTGAATATTTTCTTCCTGCCAATGAAACCCTTCTTATTATATCTCTCCATATTCTCGGGAGGATCAATCAACCTCAAATGTTCCATAAGCCGGATCCGCATCAAAGAAATAAAATATATATTATTATTGCTTCCTGACGAGTAATAATACATATACACTATTTCATTATTGCTTCTCAAAGAGTAATAATACGCGCACAACCTTTATTGCTTCATGACGAGTGATGATAAATACAATCTCATATTACTTCCTATAGAGTAATACTACGAGTGTCCCCACATCCGCGCGACACACAAAAGCGCCCCCGGCACGTGCTTTAGGAGCAACAGACGCAGCCACGTGCGCCCGGCGCAACAATCTGCGCCAAGCGCAAATTCAATTTTAATATTTTCTTTGTTTCTTTTGGGATGTAATATCATAATTCCATTATTCAATATAATCGTCATAATCCGAAAAATTTATTATGTATTATTACTTCGCATAGAGTCATAATATGGTCAAATATAATAAAAAAATAGAAGACGAAAAATTACTTCTTTGGTTCATGACTAAAAAAAATACATATTTTACCTGCAACAGTAGGGGGCTCCCTGAAATCTACCCTTTTGGGTCCTTCTTCACAGCATCCAGACTGGAGATCATCTCCCCTACGCAAAGTGGCATCGGTGTCCTTCCTACCTCCAGTTGCTCTGCTACAATAATCAAGGAAGCAAAGCCCGCACCATTGTCCCCGTTCACAAACATAAAACGACTAAGCAAGCAAAATACCAACGCCGCATACGATATATCTTGTCTAGCCCTTTCAGTAGGAGGACTATACGGTGCGGCTAGCCTAGTCAAATTAACCCTCCTCCCATACACGATTTCGGACATATTTTCTTCCTTCAAATCCATGAACCTCTCAGAGTCCATAAAAAAATAATCCTCCAAACTAGGGACGCAGGGTAATTGACTACAGGGCCATCCAATTATACCACCAAATTCCTCAGGCAAAATCGTTAATTCGTGATTCCCAAAGCAAAAACAATGATTGGTGACATCCCAAAAATTAACAGCTGCATAAAGGAAATTATAGTCTAACTGAACAAACCTTAAGGACGCCAATACATCCATAAGCCGCCTGCCGAGCTCGTGTTTCTCAGCAATGGTCAGTGATGACAACCACCCACTTAGAGTTGGTTCGAAAGCCATGGCAAACAGTCAAAAGTGGCGAGAGAAGTATTATAGAGAAAAGTGAAAAGAAAAATAATATTGAACTCGTAATCTCGAAATAACGCACATATTCGCCTATTTATAACGGCTTCGCATCTCAACTCTAAACCGATTCGGATTTACCGCTCCGAGACGAAAAACGCGTTACACGCTTAATTTGCGCCTAGCGCAAAATAGCGCGCCAAACGCGCGCCAAGCTGCGCCCAGCGCACGATCCAGCGCCAGACGCAAAGGCTGCGACGCGCGCTGCAAACATGCGCTCAGCGCACAACTTCGAGTCACATGTGACGACTCGGATTATGATCTCTCACAGGATTTCGGGCCACTCCCCCTCTACTTCGGATAAAAAACTGTTTTTACTTAATGTCCACGTTTTGGTCAATTTTTGTAAACCCACCCGCCCAAACCCTTTTCGCTATCCTATTTTCTTTTTTTTGTTGGGAGAAGGTCGGCTACGCTCCATTCAAATTTGCTTTAAACTGAGTCAGTCGCATTGCATTTATACATGGCATTTTAGAATAAGAGTGATTGCTAACAAAATCTCACTAACAAACATGGAAAAGAAACAACACCAATGATCATATAATGTTCGAACAAAAGACGCAATACATATCAACATACAAGATATACATCGTAACAAAAGTGCAGGCCACAGGTACACAAGAGTAAAGTAATGCAGACATCTAAGAGGAATAAGGATCCTGCTCCCTCGAAGAGGAGTCCTCCGGTTCTTCAACCCGGACCCCGCTCGACTCGCCCGCGTGATAGCCTATCCCAGGCTGCATGAAAGGAGTCATTGGCGGAGTCGGCCGCATGGGAGACAGCTGCTGCATCCTCAACATCTACTGTTGCATCTGCAACAACTGCATCTGCTGCATCTGCTGCATCCGCATATGCTCCATCCACATCGGAGAAGGTCCAGGGCATGGATCGGACCTGGCGCCCCCCATAAAGTCCATACTGCCGACGCCGAACTGCCTAGTAAACGGGCTCATCAGAGGCCTCTCAGATGTCGACTCTCGGGGAGTATGAGCCGAAAGCCTAGACTGGGTCGATACCCTCACCTCGGGACAAGGCCCACTCTCCTGAGGATGACGCTGTACAAAATGTCACAAATCATTAGCAAAACGAATGCAACAAAAAAATACAACCAAAGCACAATATGTCAGTCTACCAGGCTATGCGCGTCGCTGCGGCGACATGATATGCTCCTCTTCAGCTTGGCCATCCCATGCTTCAGCGAGTCAACCACTCGGAGAATCTGAACGACGGTCTCCCGAGGAACCTGGAAATAAACAGTACATAGGTCACTACAAGTAAGATGAATAAGGAAAGTTCCTGACATACAAGGCTTACCGAGCTCACATGGGCCGGCATAGCACGAACAGTGTGCTGCTCTGCCTCTGGGGCAACATCAATCATCTCCTCAACAATCCCGGAATCTCCAGTATACCGGATTCTCAGATCCGGAACGAAAGAGATGCGAGCCGCAGCAGCCTCCTGACAAAAGCAAGAAAGCAATAACATTCAATACCTTGATCCTGTCAAAGTAAACAAAAAACAAGCAAACTCAATGTGCATACCTCGTTGAGCTTGACAGGAGGGGCCAAGCGAGGCAAAAGGACAGCTCGGTAATCACGATCACGAAAAATAAAGTTGTGATAGCTCACCCGAAGCGTCGCCCCTCCCTCGATAGCCTGAACAAGAGCAACCCTGTCCATCACAGTGACAGGGGGTCAAAAGGCACCAGTAATAGCCTCGTCCCGTCGTGCTGACAGGTCACCCTCTCACCCAGATACCACACAGGGTATGACTCTCCTTAAAAAATAACCCTCTCACGAGTCAGAGTGCGGGCCCTATAAGCCCAAGCCGGCATCTCCAGAAACGACGACCAAGGATAACAGGTAACCTGAAGGGCAAAGAAAAGTTAACATTTGCTACATACACCCAAGGAACAAGATTGATCCACAGCACCATATCGCGTCATCCCGTGCTCCGCCCAGGACAAGCCAGCAGGAAATGTAAGGTCACGAACCCTTTCCGGGGCCAATCCCGGAAAATACTCATAAAACCAAATCAGTAAAAATAAGATCACCTTAGTACTGATCAAGATAACGAGACAAAAGATGGACAATGTATACGGTCATACCTCCAGAAGTCTCCATGGATCAAAAAGGGAGACTGGCCCACCATCACTCAACTGCCTGCAAGCAGTACGCATGCAGTACAGGAGACTGCAATAGCCCAGCTCGGCCCAGTCATAGGTCGACACCTGAGACAACTCCCTCAAAGGCTGCAGATATCGCGTCGAGACGCGCGATCCCCTATAAGTGCGCAACAGGCCACAGACGGCTAACCACAGCAGAATGCGTACCTTATGCTCCTCAGTAGTCCCCTGAGGGGTGAGTCCTCTAGCCACTTTAGACCGGGGAGCGTAAGACGCATTTGGAGGAAGCATATCGGTAACCGGGCCGATCAAACCTCGAACCACCGGCGACTTGAACGGCAACGAATCACCTATCGGCACCCGGACGCCGGTAAAAGACAAGCCGGAAATCTAGGAGTAATCCAGCGGAGTGATGGTCAACTCCCTACGACGCATGTGAAAGGAGTTGGTAGTATCCCACCACCACTCCAACAAACCTCGGACGACAATCTGAGAGGAATGAACCTCTCCCATATTCTCATAAACATCGAGAAAAGAGGACAGACCACTCTACTCGATGAGGACAGCTCGATCTAGGACCTTTCGGACTTTCCTCAGCCAGGCAAAGTCAAAAGTCCCAAAATGACGAGTATTACCCTCGTCCTGCAAATGTAAGAACAATCAATAAAATGCCTAGGCTATCGTATAAAATGAAGTCGACATAACGCGGAATACTTACGACGCCTGAGAGCGGGCAATGTGAAATGTGATGCTCCAGGTCAAAGTACAGCTGGTCGGGAGTCCACCCTACGACCTTCCACGCCCTCCTAGATCCTGAAGCCGCCCTACCATCGTCCTCCCCACCCGACTCTTCCGACGACATGCTAATCGGATTGAACATCACAAATGAAGCTAAAAATAAAAAAAAGAGTTCCCGACTCTAAATTACCAGATTTCATGAATCGGTAAATCCTAAAAACTGCTTCAAAGCGTCACCACTACATGAGATTCCCAGAATCCATTTCACACATCAAAATAGATTCATTGCCTAAAACATGATTTCTACTAGCAGAATCATCACGCATTCAAAGTTCCCTAAGCATGTTTCTAGGTTCCAAACTTAGAAGCTACGCCAATCTTGATTCTGAGATTCATGATCCAAGAATCATCACACATTCAAAGTTCCCTAAATATATTTCTAAATTCCGGATTTAGAAATTACATCAAGTAATGTTATTCTAGATTCATAATCTAAAGCATTATTTAACCACAAACTCACATGAAACGAGTATCAAACTCGTGAAGAACAACAAAACTGTACGGAAAGCTCGCCGGAAACTCGCCGGAAGCGCGCCGCAGCTCGTCGAAAACCGCCGAAGTACACCGGAAACCAGCCGGCAAATGTAGCCCGACCTCGCCGGAAATGGCACACTTCGCCTAACCAAAAGCCGGCCGCCAAAAAAAAAAACAAAAGGGGGTCAAATCGCCCGAAATGAAAAAAAAGAAGGGGGAAAGAGATGAAACAAAACTGAAAAAGCAAGAAGTACCTGAATTACCGGAAAGCCGCCAGGAAATTCGCCGGAAAACGGCCCGGAAAAGGGGTCAAAGTCTTCGAAATTTTTTGCACCCCAAGCTCTTCGAAAAATCGCTCAAAGATGCCCAAAAATACCACAAAAGTAACAATTAAGCAAAAATAATCACTCCTCCAAATTAGATCTTAAGAAATGCGAGAGAAATAAGGAGTTTTAAGCTTCGAAATTTCGAAAATGGAGTTGGACTTAGGAGAGAGAGAGAAGTAAAAGAAAACGGCGGAGAAAGAGAGGAATGGGAGAGAAGAAGGTCGCCCGTGTTTTTAGGTCGTTTTAATGACCTGCGCCCAGCGTGCCACATGCGCCTGACGCGTCCGCAAAAATTGCGTCAGACACGACACATTGCGCCCAGTGCAGCATTACACGCCAAGCTCATGCATGTGCGTCTGGCGCACAGTCCTACACAACGCGCTTGGGGGCTTCTTAGCCAAGTGGAGCCCACACACCTAATTCTGAATAATTTCAAGTGTTCGTTACGACATTGCGCACGACAAACGAACTTTCAAAAGTTTGTAAAAAATACGATTTTGACATCCTACAAATTCTCTATGCATGTCATTCAAGAAACAATGAATAGTCATAAAAATCAATGACGGCACACAAACCATCAACAACGGGACACAAACCGTTGGGTCTGCAGACCATTTTCAATCAACTACACCATTTGTCTGGGAGCAGGACAAACGACATACTGCTCAGCCCCGTAGAGTGGGATACAAATACTCTACACCATTTGTCTTGGAGCGGGACAAACGACATACTGCTCAGCCCCGTGGAGTGGGATACAGATACTCTACATCACTTGGCTGGGAGCGAGACCAACCAACAGCTTAGCCCCTGTGGAGCGGGACACAAATGCTCTACAACATCTATTTCATTTCCATCTATCATTTTATTTTTGCAAATTTACAATTACTTTGCAAATATGTTTCACACATGTCTGTTCCTGAAACTTTCATTTATTTTGCAGGTACCAGCGCAAAAGGGTGATTTTAAGATTGCAGAGCATCTAGAATCATTCTCCGTCCCGACACGTGTACTTTGACTTTCGATTTTACAAACCTCAGTCAAAGTGGGGGCTTCTGTAGACACATAATCGTGTCTCCCCATTTAAGGGTCCAATGATGAAATATACCGCGGTCTTAGTTGGCATGGCCCAATGGAGGAGCAGTCTGAATAACCAGCAATGTGTGTTTTGAAATAATATTATAAAAGCCCAATTAATCTTTCATAATGATTAATTGTAAGTTCAACCCATAAAATGTTTTTAAATCCATTTTAAAAGCCCAATTGAATATTTACTATTTTAATAAATATTTTCCTAATATTTATTGTTTTGATAAATATTTTCGTTATTGTTTTGATAAATATTTTCCTAAAAGCTTTTATTATTATCCTTTACCCATAAACCAAATTTTTAATACGGAAAATTCGATCTCCGGATTTTTAGGGATAAAAAAGGCATCATGAAAGCACGCGTAGCATAAAAAAGGAATATTCTAGAATATTTCGGAATTTGCACCGGACGCGGCGGCTGCGCTCAGCGCGCCACGTGCGTCCAGCTCATTGGCCATACCGCGTTAGACACACCAATGAGCGCCTGACACGTGGACTTGTGAGTCACACAGAGTCCTGCGCCTAGCGCAAGTCTTGTGTGAGACGCAAGTTAAAAGTTTATCTTCTAAAAAACGGGCTGCCATGTGCAATGCTTTAATTGGACGGACCACGTCAGGAAGGCCAACCTGCGCCTGACGCGTGTTCGCGCGCCTGCCACGTAGGACTGCGCCTGGCGCAGGGCTTGCGTGGAGCGCACGCTTTGTTTTGCTTATAAATATGGGCTGATTTCCCGAATTAAAGACGTTTGGGAATTATTATTTTTACGCATGCAAATAGTCTCAAACACTCCAAAACAAACTTCGAATACAAAACGTTCAAGCACTTTTAATCTTCCACATTAATTCTTGTTCCTGATTCTACTATATTCCTGGTTCCAAGATTGCTTCGACTGAAGGTCACTACGCTCTTCGATCTAAACCGTATAGGTATAATCCTGAGGGCTCTTGAATAATCCTATTTATTTTATTGAAGTTACTAACTCTCTTTTTTGTCATGATGTAGATTCTTAATTAAAAACCGTGGTTCTTTTGTAAATTCTAACCTCTTTTCTTATATTTTCTAGTATATAATGTTCATATTATTATGATTGTCTTGCATGCCTTTTTTATCACCCATGTGTTATTATGCTAAACAAGACCTAAAGAACTGTTCTAATTAATGTCTTTTTGTGTGTTTCCTGAACCCATCTAGAGTAATTATTTTAGGGTTCTTTAAAAAGTTGTTGATTATTCTATTACATAAAATCTGCTGTGAATTGTTATTTGGTAGAGGCCAGCAATGGGCAATATGGTTCCTGACCATCTATGGAGTCATGACGGGGAAATCTACATTGGATAAGTCTCTAAGATGTCCCTTCCGTTTCAATTTAAAGAATTGTTGTCGACTTCAAAAACATATTTTTAATAAAACCTTAACAATGGGGTGGTCAAATAAACGCGCTCACACCGCGTGTAGGCATTAAAGGAATTCAAAAATCCACGCCTACATTCTCTGTCGGGCGTTCCCAAGTTATAATCTCACGACCTGTCCTGAACAGAAATCGAATGGACCTCGTAAATTTTAAGAAATGATACTTTTCGAAATGAGAAATGGAAATGAGGGATGGAGAAATGAAAATGGAAATGAGAGGTGAGAAATGAAGATGAAAGTGGAAATGGGAATGGGAAATGATTAGAAATGGGTATGATTATGGTTATGATGGCGACATGGGCCTAACTATATGCAAATGCAGACATGGACTGGACTGGACTATGCAAGCAGACTGGATTCCACTACTGGCTTTGGTGATGGTAGGAGAGACTAGACTTTGAACTTATGGGTGAGCAAGCAGGCTAGACTTTAAGGAAGGCTGGACAATAAGGGAGACTAGACTCTTAACTAAAGGCAAGCAGGCTAGGCAACTAGACTTTGAACTTACGGGTGAGCAAGCAGGCTAGACAACTAGACTTGGAACTTACATTAGACTAAGCGGGGCTAGACTAAAAAATTACCTATGTGGACTTATGGAATGCTAGCTTCGTCGCTAGACTTAGGGGTTGCCATTATGGTCTTACAGGGATGAGTAGCTTCGCTAAACTCGACGATTTGGGTAGTTATGGATCTATGGAAGGACCAACTGCGCTAGACTTAAGGGATTTGGGCCATTATGGACTTAGGGAGGAGTGGATTAACCTATAGGTTTGACTTAGACGGGGAGATGCACATGGGCTTGACATTGGAGATGGGCTAGGATTGGACTTAGAATGGAATAGACTGGGATTAGACTTGGACTGGGTTTGACATAAACTAGGGTTCACATAAAGATGCAAATGGGCCTAGATTTGAGTTGAACTAGGACTTATATGGGCCTAAGATGGACTCTAATGCTAGCGGGCCTAATATGAATGCATGAACTCAAATTTAAAGGGACCTAATATGAATGCAAAATGGACTCTAATGCATATGGGCCTAGAATGAATGCAAAATGGACGCTAATGCATATGTGCCTAAAATGAATGCAAGTGGGTTGAATTGATTGGATTGTATTGAATGAAGGTATTTGGAATGGGCTAAGAATTTTTAAAATTGATTTTTGAAAGGAACCCCTTGTTTTTATCTTTTGTTAGGAAAAGATGATGGATTAATTTTGAAGATGTTTTTGTAAATGTCGTGTATGATGAAGTTTAGTAAATGCTTTTCGAAAAAAGTAGAATAGAAGAGGGTGTAGGATTGATTTTGAAAAAAATGTAAGTTTTTGAAATTAAATGAATATGGTAAGGTTAGATTGATAGGGAAGATTTGTTGAACAACAGGGAGAAGGTAGACATGCATGATGATTCTAACTCTAACATGACCATTTTTTAATAGATACACTTTTTTTTAGGACAGACTCGACCTTGCATGAAAAGACTGACCCTTTTTTGTTTGAATTAGGTGAGACCCTTAGAATGACCATGATTCTACGCGAATGCAGACAGACGAACATAGGACCGAACATAGAATCGACCAGCACGGCGACTAAATCAAAGAAAAGCATGCGATGCACAGACTGTGTGTCGCGCTGCATTGCTGCGCGCGATGCGCATTCGTGCGTCTGGCGCGGTAGTGGTGCGCCTGGCGCAATTTAATGCGCTTGGCGCAGTACTCCCCCAACATGTTTTCGGGGATTTAGGCGACGTTTTGGTTAATTGACGATTTTTTGTTTGTAATTTAGACGCGATTTTAGACGCAACGAATAACAACGATTTTGACAAAATAATAGAAGGCATAAATTGCAATCACAGGCAAATGTGATATAACATGGATGCAAAAGTTCCAACCTAAAGTGCAGTTCAATGTTTGAAACTATGGTCCGGTTTAGGTTAGGGCTGAAAGGGTTCATGACAAAGAGATTGATCCCACGCTTCGTACCCCTGCTTAAAGAGGTGGCCACGTGTAAGACGCACTCCAGTTCTCAAGTCAGGAACAAGAAAACAATGTCATGGTTGGGTATGTTTGCTTATAACTAAGATCCAACACTATCGCTCAGGAAGCTTTTTGGAAGGACAAAGCGCAAATCCCCCGGGGGTGACCTTACACATAGAACATATGCTAATGAGGCAAGGTAGATTGTCCTTATGGTGGCTGAAAAATAGTCATGCATATGCAAAACTGTAATGTCATTCTAAAGCATAAAAAGAGTATGAATCGTATTTTTCGAGTTTCACCCACTCATTTAAAAAGTATTTTTTTTAAAAATCCTCCCCAGTAGAGTCGCCAAATTATAGGCATGTTTTTATTTCGCCTACACGGTGTAAGCGCGTATTTGATTTGACTACCCCATTGTAAAGGTTTTATTGAAAATTATTTTAAAGTCGCCAACAATTCTTTAAAGGAAGACTCATAAACCTAATTGGATATTGGAAAATCGTAGAGACAAATTTGGGACTTATCCAATGTAGATTTCCCCGTCCTGACTCCATAGATGGTCAAAATGAACCAAAGATTGAGTTCGAGGGTGAGGGTACGAATATGGTCATAATGAACCACATTCGCCCAAAGCTGGCCTCTACTAAATATCAATTCATGTCAATTTTTATGCAATAAAATAGCCATATAATATTTTCAACACCCAACAAATAATTTAGTCTAAGTTGGTTCAGGAAACACATAAAGAATATTTTTTAGTGATATGTTATTAGGCAATCAATTTACAGGAAACCTAGGTTGTCCAAATTAATCTGATTAATATTAGAACAATTCTTTAGGTCTTGATTAACAACAATAACATGTGGGTGATAAAAAATATGGCATAGAACAATCAAGCAAGCATGCAATAATATATGAAAATAAATAAAAAAAAGAGAAATAAAAGGTTAGAATATACAAAAGAGCAATTTTTATACTAAAGATCCACATTATGAAGGAAATCGTTAGTAATATAAAAATAATAGATTATTCAAGGACCCTCAGGATAATACCGTGGCATGGGTCTGAGAGATTCACAACCTTCAAGACGAGCAATCGTGAAGCCTGAAAATCGAACTTGTATGAAAGATTTGAATGTGTTTTGTAGAGAGAATATGTATTTTGTCGAGAGGTACGTAAGTGTATTCGTAATATAAAAGTCGAGTGGTATGTGTGGAAACCGTCCTTAATTCGGAAAATCGAAGCCTATTTATAGGGAAAACGAATCTGCGCTTCACGCGCCATCTGCGACATGCGCAGGATGACGTGTCACGCGCAAATCCACGTGTCAGGCCCAGATTAGCGCGCCTGATGCTGCATGCCCAGTAGAAAGCGTACACGTGGTACGTGCTTTGAAAAAGATGAGAAAGAAAAGATGCGTCTCACACAGAGAAGTTCGCTTAGCGCAAGACTCTATATGACACATAAGTCTACGTGGCATGGCACGTGCGCTCGGCACACTTCTGTGCGCAAGGCGCACGCTTACGTGGCAGGCCACGTGCGCTCGGCACAGGACTGGGCGCTCGGCGCAGGGTGGTGCGCTCAGCACACCGCCTAGCTTTTGACACATTTTAACAGTTTTTTTTTATAAAAACGCGTTTTAAAGATTTTCTTTTATCTTTTAACTCCGGAAATCTGATTCTACGGCATAAAATCGGATTTTAATTATAAAAAAAAAATATATTTGAAAATATTTAATTGAAATAAAAAAATTAATTATTATTAAACAATTAATTGGGCTTTAAAATAGGACTTCAACACTTTTCGAAATAGTTTTGGGATGGCTCTTCAGACTGCTCTGCCCTTGGGTCGGACCAATTAAGACTGCGGTATGTTTCATCATCGTATCCTTAAAAAGGGAGACACGATTATGTGTCTACAACTACCAACCCAGCAAGGGGAACTGTAAGACAGCCCCGACCCAGTAACCTTAACGACGGTACAAATACCCATACCGGAGAAAAGCCACAAACCCCTGTTCCCAACACCAATAATAACCCTCCTATACAACCGACTGAAATTCAACCTCCACCAAGTAATACAAAAAATAGGGATGAACAGGAAGGAATTAGTAGTAAACGTCACCATGCCACTAACCCAGAAAATAAGTAATTTGATAATAAAGCCACCTTCTTGGAGGGCAAGAACATTTTATTTTACGTTATTTTTTTTGCTCATGAACCGCCTATATGGACAGGCTAATTTTTTTTTGAACTTGCTGCCTATATGGACGGCCTATTGAAGTGATAAAATTATTATCTCTTATATGTGCAATAATGTTATATGTATGCAGGAAAGAAGCATTCAAAGCGCTATTATATATTACTGTCTCAAATCTTATCTTTTTTATCGCATTTGTAGTTACATATATTATATTACCATTTTACCAACATGCATAATAGTAGACCAATTTAGTACATATAAATTACTCTAATATATATTTGCCAATTAAGAGATCTTAAAATTTTATTACATTGTATATTTTTAAATGTAGATGAACTGCACAGTTAGGGATAACCCTGTATAAAAGCGGATTACCCATCCCCATTTTCACCACACATCCCTTATCTTCTTCCAACTTTTATCTAAACTCACAATTTTTTTTCTCCCTTAATCTTTCGGCCACCATGCTCTACGCTGACGACAACCGTCCTCCACCTTAATCTTCTTCTTTTGAGGAGGATTTTAGGAAAACAAGGCTTTACTTATTGCCTATATATAGCCGGTTTCTTTTTCCTTCTCATGACATTAATGGTATATCTCCTAATACACAAGTATGAGACAAAATTTAATCATCTCCTCAGAAGAATGACGAAAAATGCACATGAATATCATTTTTTTGTGTCTTTAAGTTTTTTTTTTCTCTCACTCGTTGTTTTTCACTCTATAAAGCATGTCAAAATTCCTCGGTCAAATGAATTATCATGCGCTGCATGCTCACTTGGCAAATTGTTAACCAGACCATCTATAAACAAGATTGCCAGTGAATCTCCAACGTTTTTAGAAAGAATACAAGGAGATATTTGTGGGCCTATTCACCCTGCATGCGGGCCATTCCACTATTTCATGGTATTAATTAATGTCTATACTCGATGGTCACATGTGAGCCTTTTGTCAAGTAGAAATGTTGCTTTTGCAAAGCTTCTGGCTCAAATAATTCGATTAAAAACTCAATTCCCAGACCACACAATAGAGAGAATAAGATTAGATAATGCTGGGGAATTTACATCCCAAACTTTTAATGGCTATTGCATGTCTATTGGGATTGTTGTAGAGCACCCTGTGCCTCATGTACATACACAAAATGGTCTTGCTGAATCATTAATCAAGAGACTATAATTAATTGCAAGACCATTAATAATGAGATCAAAATTGCCCTCTTCTGCTTGGGGTCATGCTATATTACATGCAGCAGCATTGATAAGATTAAGGCCGACAACCTATCACAAATTCTCACCGTTACAATTAGTAACAGGTCGAGAACCGAGTGTCTCACATTTGAAAATTTTTGGGTGCGATGTACATGTACCTATTGCTCCGCCCCACCGTACTAAAATGGGTCCACAAAGAAGGATGGGAATTGATAAGTGGCTTTTAAGGCCGCTTTTATGCCTCTTTCCACCCTAATTAAGCCTTTGTTTTGTCCATTTTTATGCTTATTTAGCTTAGCTTTGTTCAATGTTAGTGAATCTACTAGCTTCATGCATTTTGAGTCTTTTTGGGAGTTGTAGGTAGCTTTCTATTCATGTGAAGATTGAATGTTGTGAACACCCTATGCTATGACTTGTTCTTATCTTCTTTCAGGTTCCGTAGCGGCCTAATCGAGATTGTCGAAGCTTGGAATGGCAAAAGGAAGTCTTTGGATAGAGATAAGGAGCTTCAAACTGCAAAGAAGAGTAGAAACAGAGCCAAAGCTGGCGCTCCAGCTCTGGAGCGGGAGCTCCGAGTCACCATGTTATACAGGCACTTTGCCGAGAAATTGAAGCTGGCGCTCCAGCTTGTTGGAGCGGGAGCTTCGACTTACAGGAGGGAAACCTCACTTAAGTTCAGAGCTCGCGCTCCACGGATGGAGCGGGAGCTTCGACCTGCTGAAGAAATATCTGACATTTGGCTCAGAGCTGGCGCTCCACGTATGGAGCGGGAGCTCTGAATGGTTCAGCTCCCGATTTTTTTCGCTGTTTGCCCTTACTTTGAGTTGTATTTATGAGGGGTATAAATACCCTCTCTTAAGACATTTAGGGTAAGCTTTTAATTCCAGAAAAAAGGGTCCTAAGTAATGAGCACATTCTTCTAGGTTAATTAGAGAGAGAAAAACACATTATTAGGAGAGAGAAAGTTGTAACTCAACCTTTGTTCTTCATTTTTATCAATCAAAGCATCAATCTTTTGGTAATTTCTAGTCTCTAATCCTTATTTCCTAGCTTATTTTTAGTTATTTGTTTAGTTTTATGCTTGTTTAAATTAGTTTATGCTTGCCTTGATTAGTCTTAGTAGTCTATTGTTCAAAAGTTCAATCTTTCTCGTTTTCACTAATCATGCTTAGTAGTTTTAGTATGTTTGCTCCTTTTACTGTTGCTTTTACTAGTCTTACTATGTTTTTCTCCTTCCTAGGCTAGATTTCTAGCTAGGGAAGGGGGATAATGGGACTTTGTGATGATTTTGAATGATGTTTGGTTGGTTTTGGTGATTGTTCTTGGGAAAAATTGTTTTAAATAAGTCAACCTTTGCGCGGTCTTCCCATTTTAAGTCTACCTTTTGATTATTCCAGATTGAGTTAGGCTTGTATGTCTGTTTTCTTCTATTGAGTTTTAACCTGTTTGTGACTTGTTTAGTAGGTTACTTATGATACGTGTTACAATGTCCATTCTTCTAAAACAAAGTAGGGAGGCGAGAGTGGGGTGGGACATTGTAACACGTATCATAAGTAACCTACTAAACAAGTCACAAAAAGTTAAAACTCAATAGAAGAAAACAGACATACAAGCCTAACTCAATCAGGGATAATCAAAAGGTAGACTTAAAATGGGAAGATCGTGCAAAGGTTGACTTATTTAAAACAATTTTTCCTTGTTCTTTTGGTGCTCGAATCAAGGTATTTTATTGTTAAAGCATGAAACTTGATCACCTTTGTGCTTGAATCTTGTGCTAATGTTGGGTTATGTGAGAGCAAGCTTGATATTAGTGATGACTTGATGATGGGTAGACCACGACGTCATAGGCGGGGTTGGGTAGGCGGTGTTGAGAGGTGTGCGAGAGTGACCTCTTGATGTTGGACCAAGACCCTCAATAGATTTGAACCATTGCCTACCAAATGTTGTTGAAATTTTTGTTGTGAGTTCCATGATTCCCCCTATCCCTAGTGTTTGTCTTATTGAATAATCACTCTTATTCTGCTTGCCTTAGTTAGTCTAGTTGTTAACTTAAACCCCTTTTTACTCCCGTCAATTGATTGCATCTCGAACTAAGTGTAAAACCCCTTGCTTCTCCGTGGATACGACCCCTTACTACGCTATACTACCTTATTAGGCTAGTTAGTTAGACTAGGGTGATTTTATTCTTGACCCGGAACCATAGGAAGTAACGACACCTAGGGGACCGACCAAGTTTTGGCGCCGTTGCCGGGGAAGCAACGTGTTGTTTAAACTTAGTTTATTGCCCATCAATTGCTTTTTTTCTTTATTTTTTGTTATTGTGTTGCCATTATTAACCGTGTGCTTAGCTTTGTTGAATGATAAGGAGATCTCAAGGTATTGCTACCACTCCTCTTGACCCGGAAATCGACCGTACTTTGAGGCAAGTTCGGAGGTTTTTTGAACATCAAACCGAGGAGGAGGAAATATTTTTTGACTCCTCAAGTGAGGCAAGTGAGGCCATGGTCGAAGATGACAACCCTCTATTTCAAGACTTTGGTAATCCAGAGGACTATGAGCTCACCGGTGGCATTTTGCTCCCCACCACCACTACAAACTTCATTATTCATCCACAATATACACAAATGGTGCTTACACCAGAGGAAAAAAGCCCAAGGGCTGCGGTCAAAAGGGGCCAAAGGGCTGCGTTTTTTGACCGCATCCATTGGACTAGTAGCCCTTGGCATTTAGGAAGGGCTGTGGTTTTTAACCGCAGCCCTTAGAGCGTTAAGGGCTGCGGTCGAGGCAATAACCGCAGCCCTTGGTAGGTTAAGGGTTGCGGTTAAGGGCCAAAACCGCAGCCCTTGGTGAGTTAAGGGCTGTGGTTTTGGCCCTTAACCGCAGCAAGGGCTGCGGTTATTGCCCCGACCGCAGCCCTTGTGACCCAAAAAAAAAATAAAAAAAAATAATTTTTTTTTTCATTTTTTTGTCCTAAATGTTCCCAAACAGTTATATATATATAAAAGTATTATTTTTCATTACAAATTATGTTTTTTACACAAATATAGAGAAAATAATAACTTAATTACATTAGTTCGAGGTTGCCCTTGAATATTCGAATTGCAATATATGAGCAGGATCACAACCATCAAAAAATAAACAACCAAAGAACACGTCTGATAGCTTCAACTTCCACTTTGAATTCCTTCTCAGCTTGACCCTTGTAAAATGACCATTTTAGAACAAATGCAATCAACAGTCCATAAAATAGGAATATTACAATCTCCACAATATATGTTTAATAACATAATGATCGGAGAATCTACCCTAAATTTAGTATTAACCATAATCAATACTAGAGGGGGTGTGCGGGGGGTGTAGGGGGCAATGCAAGAGTGGGGGGGGGGCTAGCGGGGGCTAAGGGGAGTGCAGCAGGGGCTAGGGGCAGCAGGGTCTAGGGGGGCAGTATTTTGTGGGGGGGGCTGGGGTGTGTAGGTTAACATAGAGCAAAGATATACCACATACCTTCCCCCAATACTTGCTTATTAATGTTTCAGTTTGATCCCATGTGTCTAGCTTCCATACATCTTTCTCTGTCAATGGCGTTCTCGAACCCAGCTCCATGAGAGGATTCATCCATGAGAAAACAATACCTATCAGAACAAAAAAAAATGGTGTAAGAAGGAAATAGAGAACGGAACATTTGAGCCATCAAGAATTTAAGTTCTCTTGATGTGTATCACACAAAGAATAATACAAGCAAGCCACAAAAGCACTCCCTAGTACCTAATCCCTTCGCATTATGAAGATTTATGAATTAGTGGTCTTAAGAATATAGTTAAAGTTCAAAGTATAAATTAAGATTCCACTGACATCATACATATCAAGATATAGTATATGAGAAGAAAAACATGTATTAACATCCCCTTATTACACCGAAGTGAGTGTAACATTCAAGGATCGAAGAAGCAGCTAATTTATAAAATTAATCAATGATACAGATCTAGCTACAATAGTTTTAAAACTAAGTGCTCAATCAAAAGTCCAACTGGATATTTCTAAGACTAAAGAAAGAGGAAAAAAAAAACATACTGGAGAGTAGGTTAACATGCCATTCTGGACAGATTTGCTCTCCGCCAGGAAGTTCCTCATACTCACTGTCTTTCAATTGGTTCATCTTTTACAGAATTAGCACTTCACATCCCACAATTCACCAAAAGCTAACATGAATCTGAACTATTGACCAAATGCAACTAAATAAATGAGTTATAAGTTGTATAAATATAACCAACATGAACTATTATAAAGTATTAGACTATTAGAAGATGATGCAAATCATGAATGCACAAACAGTGGCGTTTAAAGAATGATGCATCTTCATTATGTGGTGTCGCTAAATGTGATGCTGATTTGAATGTCTGTTGTCCTTCAGCATTGGAAGTGAAGAAGGGGAATAAAGTGGTTGGGTGTAAAAGTGCTTGCTTGGTGATGCACTGCAAAGTCTTGTTGTCATCGGGAAGTTCTCGAGATCCTAAAACCCGCAAGCCAACCGTGTTTGCTAATCCGTTTAAGGCCATTTGTCCAAAGGCTTACACTTATGCCTCGTGATGATTCTTCTAGTCTTAACGGGATGTGAGAGCTCCTAGATATGTTGTAACGTTCGTCCTCCTAATTAGTTCATTAATTCTACAAATGTTTGTAATTTAGAGGATAAAATGTCTCTAAAAAAAGGTCTCGAACATTTTGCATAATTCTGCTATAGCTGCATAAGAATGTTTAAGTGGTAGTAAGTTCGTATATCAATTATACCTTTTGAATGACCATGATTTCACTTCAACCTAAGCCAAATGGATGAGAACAGATGATATGATTAGAAAAAGACAGCTACGTGAGAAGCCTAACCTCTGAAATTAGCACTATCTATCCATTCAATAAATCATCATCAAATTAAATTGAAATTAAGCTAAAGATTAGAAAACTAGACCTGAAAACACGACTACCCACATTGGCAAACGAAGGAGTAAATTATCATCTAATAATTTTTTTCTTA
The DNA here is from genome assembly GCA_947648045.1 of Beta corolliflora. Lineage (NCBI taxonomy): Eukaryota > Viridiplantae > Streptophyta > Magnoliopsida > Caryophyllales > Amaranthaceae > Beta > Beta corolliflora. Next base: position 1,361,283 of record CANSZD010003990.1, read on the forward strand.
GCACAGAACATAATGAAACACTTTATGTAGTACTGAAGCAAGAACATATCTATTTAAAAATTCTAACAAGAACAAAAAGAAATTACCAGCAATGATAAATAACCTTTTGAACTGAAAAACTTTGGATGATCCTGCCATCTTTGATTGCCAAATTCACTGCATTCATCCCCAATATCATATACATTTGTCAGACTTTGCTTAAATCAAAGAATGAACTATTACTGTGATTTTGATAACTCTATTTCAACAACTCAACTGAACTCGTGTCCGAAAATGTGGTATAATTCTATTATATATTTCCAAGAATGGTAAGACTTTAGGTTTTTCTCTGAATTAACTTCTGATTTTAGAAATGCAGAAGATTGGTAAAGATGCAAATAAATGTCTTCTTGTATTAGCAGTGATTTCTTATTACTTTTAGTTTTCTACCCACATGATAAAACTTTTAGTACTTAAATAAGGTTATTAACTTATTATTACCAGAACCTGCATTACAAATCTCCAAACATCCCAAAATAGACAGAAGAATTTCTTCCCACTAAAATGAAAAATTGAAGACTTGGAGATAACACCAAAATACAGAATATGACATAGATTATTCATAAATTTAATAACTCAAAAGTTGAAGAAAATCACATCTCATAACATAATGGAAAAATGAACAAGAACTATATCGTTGCGCGAATAAGATACTAATCCCTAACTATTACAACATTCACACACTAATCAACAATTAAGAGCATAAAAAAAAACTAAATTCTACAAGAAAAAAACACATAAAAAACAGAGAAAATGAAATAATCCAAGAAAGAACCCGAAATCGAACCTGGGGAAGAGAACCACCAAAGAAGGAAGAAACAGAGGAGAACAACGAGAGGAAAAGCATGAAGAACAAGAGACCAACTGTGACGAGAACTCGAAGAGCCGATGAAATGACGAACTCGAAAGCCAATTGAACGGTTGATGATGTTGTTATTGTTTAAGAGAGCAGGAGAGGGAAAATTGGAGATGGTTGAACATGAAGAAGATGAAGGAGCCGAATGGGGTAGAAGAAAAGAAGCCGAATGGAAATCGTAGCACCGACGCCGCAGAGTCCGAGTTTGGCCGGCGTCGGTGCCGGCATATCGGAGTTGTTGTTGAAGTTGCAGGAACGTGCATGGGTTTTGGAGTCGCCGGTTAAGCGTCGCCGGAGTTGATGAGAGAAATTCGGCGGCTGTGAGAGAGAGGGAGAGGTTAGAGAGAGAAAGGGGGAGGTGAGATGAATTAGAAATTTAGGTTAGTGCTGTGGCTTTGTGCGTGGGAATAGATTGGAGGGGGAGCTTATTTCATATTTGGGCCCCTCAAGGGCTGCGGTTTGCCCGAAAACGCAGCCCTTTATCTTAATGGGCTGCGGTTAGCCCAAAAACCGCAACCCTTTATCTTAAAGGGCTGCGGTTTTAAGGTTAACCAGCCCTTCACATTAAGGGACTCGCGGTTTCAATAAACCGGCCCTCTTACTTGCAGCCCATGTCTTTTTTTTCCAGTAGTGTTAGGGAGCAATTTTTCGGAGCCACGCATGAAATCCCATTGAGCATCTTGATAGGTTCCTTGAGTTGTGCGCCATGGTCGAAACGAACCAAGTCACTCAAGAATACATCCGTATGCATCTCTTCCAGCAATCTTTGACGGGAAAAGCTTATAGGTGGCTTAAGAATCTCAAGCCAAACTCCTTGACCACTTGGAAGGCGGTGGCCAAAGCCTTCCTTAAAAAGTTTATTTCGGAGGAGAAGACCGCGGAAATGAGAAGGAAGATCTCCAACTTCCAACAAGAATCGGATGAGTCTCTAGGTGAAGCTTAGGAACGATTCAATGAGTACGTTAGAGCTTGCCCCCATCATGAGTATAGCGAGCCTCTACTTATTAGATTCTTCTATGATGCTCTTGATCCCATTAGTAGAACCAATCTTGATGCGGGAGCCGGAGGCCAATTGAGAAAAGTTCCCCAAGCTCAACTCAAAGATACAATTGAGGATGTGGTTCGCAACAATTCATGGGGTGGTAAGGGAAGAAGCCAAGGAAAAGCTAATGGTAAATTCGAGCTTGACCAAGAGTCACTCAAAGCTTTCATGGAGCAACTTCTTGACAAGAAGCTAGGGAAAGATCAAGCTTCTTCTTCATCATCTCGGCAAGTAAACTCATTCTCATGTGAAATTTGTGGGGTACCAACCACGACAACTCTTATTGTGGTGGTAAGGACCCCGAGCATGTGGCGGCTATGGGTTATCTTAATAATCAAAGAGATGAAATGGATAATTGGAGAGGCCCTACCCCAATCTTAATCCGAGGTTCAATGACTATGGTGGACTAACCAATTTCAACAATCAAGCGAACCAAGGAGCTCCCTATTTACATCCAAATGCTAGAAACAACTTCAACAAGCCCCTTCCACAAAATCAATTCTCAAACCAACCCCCAACCACCTTCCCAAACACCTCAAACCCTCAAGGTGGTCCATCTCCGGACACCCTTCTTATCCTAGACAACATCAAAAACATTTCTCAATAATTTGAACAAAAGTTGAGCAATCTTGAGCGAAAAGTAGATCAAAAATTCTAAGAAACCACTTCTCACCAAAAGATCCTTGACAATCAAGTTGCCCAACTAGCTGAGAGGGTTTCTCAACTCTCAAATGAGAAGCTTCCCGGTCAACCTACTCTGAATCCCGCAAACCACCACCATGTGAAGGCCATCTCCCTAAGGTCCGGAAGATCCTATAAAGGACCTAAAGAGGTGTAACAAGAGGAGGATAAGGAGAAAGAAGAACAAGTTGTGGAGAAAGGAGAAAATGAAATCTAAAAAGAGGGTGTTGAGAAGGCGAAAGAGATTGAGGTAGAAAAGCAAGCATCAACAAATGTCCAACCATCAAGATTTTAATCCCCCCCCACCATTTCCGGAAAGGATAGTTGAGAGAAAGTTGAATGACAAGTACAACAAATTCATGAACATATTGAAGGGTCTTCAAATCAACATTCCATTCCTTGAGGCTATGTCACAAATGCCATCCTATGCAAAATTCCTCAAGGAACTTCTTTCCAACAAGAAAAAGCTCAATGAACAATGCATCACTCTTCCTCACCAAGTGAGTGCGCTTGTGCAACGCCAATTGCCACCCAAGCAACGAGATCCAGGTAGCTTCACTCTTCCGGTGACATTGGGAGATCTTGAGACCAAGGGAGCATTGGCCGACTTGGGTGCAAGTGTGAGCTTGATGCCCTTGTCCATTGCAAAGTTTCTCAAGTTTCAGATGGTGCCTTTAAGGAAGACAATTCAATTGGCCGACCGCTCGATTAAGCTACCTTGTGGAGAACTTGAAGATATACCGATTCGAGTTGGTAATATCTTTGTACCTTGTGATTTTGTTGTACTGGATATGGAGGAGGACCCTCATACTCCTCTTATCCTTGGGAGAGAGGCTCTTAAAACAATGGGAGCCGTGATTAATTGTAAGAACAACACGATCACTTGTGAGGTGGCCGATGAAAGAGTTGTGTTTGAGTTTTCGAAAACCTTAAAGCAACCTATGGTGGAGAAGGTGTGGAGAGTAGACTTGGTGGAATCGGAGATTGTTAATTATGAGAGGGTACAAAGCATGAGACATGATGCGTTTTATGAGGCCCTCCAAGATGATGAGGGGGTGGACAAATCAAGAGAGGCCATGGAGATTGAAGCCAAACTTGATGAAGCTCATACGGATGGCCAAGAAAGCAAAGATGAGCTCCCATTGATCCAAACCATGGCCAAGGGGGAGAGTTCTAAGCCTCCTCCCAAGTTGTTGAGAAAAGATTATGACTTCAAGTTTGGCGACAAAGTTATCTTATTCAACTCACGACTCCGTCTCTTCCCCGGAAAGTTGAAGTCTAGGTGGTCCGGCCCATTCTCTATCACCAAGGTCACTCCCTATGGCTCGTTTGAATTGGAAGGTGAAGATGGAGCTAGGTTCATGGTAAATGGCCAAAGAATCAAAAAATATTTCGATAAGGAACAAATTGGAAAACTTGGTTGTTTGATGCTCGAGTCGGTTCCAACCGACTCGTCCCCCGAAGCCATTTGAGAAAGATGAAGAGGTCTAGCTTAAGACCATAAATCAAGCGCCTTTATATATATTTTTTATATCTTGTTATTGTTGAACTTTGTTTTTGATTTTGTTTTGGTGGATTGTAAAATCCGGAGGATTTTTCCCCAAGGGAGGAGGTAGATATTAGCTTGATTGGGAAAGACGAGGCACGGCCTCTCGGCTCATCTAACCAATAGTTGAGTCGAGTTTCAAGCTAAGTCTTATATCTCACTTTGGGCTAATTTAAACCCCCATAGGGTATGGTTTGTGCAGGAAAAGAGAAAAAGAAAATCGGCTAAGTATTGGGCTCAGAGCTCCCGCTCCAATGTATTGGAGCGCCCGCTCCAAATACCGCTCTTAATTGTGAAGAATGCCGAAATTTTGAAGCCCCCGCTCCAACTTCTTGGAGCGCCCGCCCCAGCGTAAAGAAAAAAAAATTGGTTAAGTCCTGGATACAGAGCTCCCGCTCTAACCTTTGAAGCGCCCGCTCTGAAGCTCAAAGCAAAGAAAGCCGAGAATCTGAAGCCTCCGCTCCAGACTTTTGGAGCGCCCGCCCCAGCAAAAGGAAACTTTTTATGCCAAGTGTTTGATTTAGAGCTCCCGCTCCAAACACTGGAGCGCCCGCTCTGATGCTGCAGGCAAATGCCGAGATTTTGAAGCCCCCGCTCCAAATGTTGGAGCGCCCGCTCAAGTCAATGCGCCCGCTTTGGGCTGTGGAGCGGGAGCTTCAGGCGTTGTTTCTGAAAAAACAATATACAACGCCGCCGAGCGCCCTTTGGTAATGGAGCGGGAGCTTCGAGCACATGTTCTTAAAAAAAACACGCACACCAGCCCCATTCCCTCCCATTCTCTCACTCATACTCACAAAAACCCCCACACTCAAACCCTCACTATCTCCTCAAACTACCCACATTCCACCCAAACCCTCCACAAATCACCACTTTTACTCATCAATATCACTCAAATTCCTCTCAAAAACACCCAAAACGTTCCCCATTCTCACTTCTACTCAAAATTTCCCACTCCAAGTTCAACTCTTAGCATCAATTCGGGGTTTTTGCTCGGGCCACTTCGGGTTTCACTTGGGTTTACTCTCCTTTGCACAATAAGAAGAAGAATTTGGTTCCAATTGTGGTAAAATCTCTCCTAATCAAGTTCATTTTGCTTATTCTTGAGTATTTGTGCTTGATTTTGTTAGGGCTTCCCTTGGAGTTTTTGTGTTAGATGAAATTAGGTGTTTTGGCTTGAGTTTGTTCTTGAAATCGATTAGTTGGTGATTGTGGTGGTGTTATTGTTGGTTAATTGTGCTAATTTTTGGGGATACTTGTGTAGTTGTAGTGGTTGTTGAGGAAAATCCTTGGATTCTACAACCTTTGGGTATTGTTGCTGGTTTTTGTTGGTTGATTTTGTTGTTATTGGTGATTATTGTTGTTGACTATTGTGTTTGATACCGGTGTAATGGGTTCGAAAAGACCTCGCACTAGCACCTCACCTACCTACAGTGTGAACCTTACCAAACCCGAACATAAAGCAAAGTTTCGTGAGGGAGGTGAAACAAACCATTTTCTATGATCATATAACTTGTTTCCACCTCGGGGTTGATGATAATGTGTGCGACCTTGCCCGTACACTCGGTTTTGCCCCGTTTCTTAAAAATCAAATCCCAAATGATTGGGTTACCACAGATAAGACCTACAACCACCCCGCACAACCTCCCCTCACCTACCGCACTCTAGCTCTAGAATTCTTAGCTAGCTTTGAATTCAAGAGGACATCTACGGAGGCGGGGGACACATTTGAGATTAAATTCAGGATGTTCAACCACCAGCACACCATGAACCTTGCAAAATTTAATGAGTATTTTGGTTAGGATCCTAGAGCCGAGGTGTTTGATTGTTCTAGGGATGGAGTTGAAGGTTATGACATGCAAGCTTGGTGGAAGAGGATAATTGATGGATCTAGGGATTTCCTCTCTAACTCATCCAAATCCTCCGAAATCCATCATGCCGCATTGAGGTACTTTCATCGTATGTTGGTGTATTGTTTCTTCTCCCGGCAAGATCTAGGAAAAATGAGCCACCAAGAACTACATTTGCTATGGAGAGCAAGTGAAGGAAGAAGGTTGCTAGATCAAAGTAACCCGGCCGACAACGTTAACTTGGGTTTTTTGCTTGCCACGAGGATGCTCACCATCAAGCAAGACACAAGAATGAAAGGGCCCATCCAATTGGGAGGGATGGCGACATGGCTTGCCTATAAGCTCGGGTTCAAAGAGCAACTTGTAAAGATGGAGCCGGAGAACTATGGGTCGGTTCTCAACTTTGATCACCTCAAGAACATGAAATTCACCAAAGAGACATCTAGAGCTACCTTTTGGTTGATCAAGGGTGCAATATGGTGCAAGATCCCCAATAGATTCATGACCGAACCCCCAGCAAATACCCCAAATCCATGGAGAGTACCATTGAGGAGATTGATGCTTCGGAGCTTGATCTGAATGAGATTGAAAGAAGAAACAGAGCAAGGCAACAACACCAACAACAACAACAACAACGACAACCAAGACCACAAGGAGTGGAGCACGAACGTCACCCCTCCCAAGAGGAGGGAGGTATGAGCCACTCCTACCCTTCTAGTTTTAACATTGAACATGCTTTTAATAACTTAAGCTTGCAAGCGGGCCGATTGGAGGCCAATAACCATGGGATGACGCTCCACAATTCTTTGTTTTTCAACCATTTTGTGTAGCAAGGGCAAATCGCCCCACCGGTTTACCATCCCTATTGGCCTCCAGTGCTAGGGCCAGTGCCAAGTTGGGGAGAGGAGCACATTGATGGCACTCCTCGTGAGCTGGTCTATCCCTATTGGCAAGGCCCATCCTCCCAAATTAGGGAGCGGTGCACTTTTCCCCCGTATGACTATACCCAGCCCGGGGAGTGTGACTATTTCGGCGACCCCGCCTATAGGTACATCCCACCGGAGCATAGCCATGACCCACTCTATACGGGGTACTCGGGATTCCCTCCCAACTTTAACGGTGGTTGGGAACCCCATGGCCCCCCTTGCGTGAGGATGGGACCCCGATCGAGCTTGATTATGATTGGTGCCGCCCCGATGAGGGCGGGCCAAGTGGATCTTAGATCACCCCATGAATCCTCCTCCCCCTTTCCCATCTTCATTTCACTATTCCTTGGTCTTACCAAGGTCGGTTTTCCATTCAAGTTGGGGGGGTGTACTTTGCATTGTATTTGATCTAGGGCGCAATTTCGGGGTCATGGCTCGGGGGCATTGCAAGCTTAAGGAGTTGTTGAGCTATATGTTGAGCTAGATATGTTTGTTTTTCTTAACTTGTAATTTCTCATCTCTCTACCTTTTGTATATACTCTTGTTGGAACTAATCTCTCTTTTGAGTTGATGACCTTTCATAACAAGTATCCCGGAGATGAAGTCAAGGTTTGAAGATGCTCTTTTACTTCAGATATTGCATTTGGCCTTTATTGCTTCAATGATGGGTGAGATCGTTCCAACTCCCTTTTAATTACTTGTTTGCTTAGTTTTAGGATAGTTTAGGAAAGAAGATGATCGTTCGAGGTTGATTGGCTTTAAATTTTACATTGGTGGTTATGAACACCACCTGGGTTTAAGTGCTAAATTTTTGTGATTGTGTTGATTACGTGCCATTACCTACTTGCTTTCATCTCTTGCTATAAAAAAAAAAACAAAAAAAAAACGCATGAATCAAGGCAAAATTTTCTTTTATTTATTTATTTTGCTCTTGAGTTGAGAACAATATCATTGAAGCTCCACTCCATAGAATGCTTTTATTCCTAGATGTTAGAAGTCCGCATGCTTTGAAATATTTATGGTTGATTTTAGGATACCCTATGTTAAGGTAGTGGTTAGAACTTTTTGAGAGCACAAGACCTTAATTCATGGATTGTGGTATGATGGTGTTGCTCTCTCTAGTGATTTGAAACGTTAAAGGTAGTATTTGCTTGATAATTCCATGTGAGGACTTTCAAAAAAATAAGCCCCAACATCTATTTTGAGTGCATGGATCCTCGACATTGCGTACTTCTATCGAGAACTTGACTCTAATCTATCTAAGATCGCGACCGAGCCACTCTAGGGAAAGATAAAGGCGTTCATTTCGGTGACTATTTTTATTTTTATTGTTTTAGGCTTTTTATTCTTGTTTTTTTTTCTCTTTTTCTTGGTTTTGTTTTTATTTGCATTTGCCCTTCCTATTAACCCTTTGAGCCTTATCCTTTTCTTTGATTACCTCAATACAAGCCAATTGCCTCCTTGTTTTATTTTTCACCCTTGTAGTGAATAGTGAAGTTAGAGCGATTGTCTTGAGTGATATTCGAAAAAAATAAGGGGAAAGGAAAATGATGAGATTCTTGTGGTATATTAGAAATTTTGTGTATATTCTTGAATAAATGCAATTGCAACTTCATAGAAAAAGCCACCCAAAGTCAAAGAAGGCGGGGAAATTGAAAAAAAAAATTATATGAAAAAAGGGAGAAATAGAAAGAAAATCCAAAAATAGTTCTTTTATTGTTATGTTTTTTTTAATAAGTTTGGGGAAACCTTATCCCTAAATGGTTGAATATGATTTGTGATTCATGGTTATTTAGCTCTTTCGCTTCTACTAAGACTTCACTATATTAGGATTGAGCACCACTATCCAAATTTATTCACACCCTTTACCCCTAGCCTACGTTACCACCCTTAAAAGTCCTTTTGACCTTAGAGGGTTGAATCATTGTCGGTGGCGGAAGATTGGAATCAAGCCTGTTGAGCGAGTATGCTATGTCGAGATGTCGAGTAACCTTCTCCTATTCTATTTCTTGTTACATTTATCGGCTCCATTTTTCGGAGTTTAGAGAAGCTACCTTGAATGGCGAATTTGAAACTAGTTGAGAGAACGCGGTATGTATGGTTGTAGAATTTGAGGAATTGCGCTCTATCTAGTTCTCTATGCTTAGTGTATGGTATGTTTTAATCAACCTATGGACATCTTTGAGCATGCTTACTTTTAGTGTCTAGAAATTCTTGCATCCATTTGTGTTTGCTTCTCTTCAAAATCTCACTTAAGAGCACATTTTTATTTTCTTTGGTTTATTTATTTTTGAATTGCCTTGGTTTCTATGATCTAGAGTTATGGGTCAAACTCTTAGAAAACCCTTACGAGAGCACACTCGTCCTCCTTGGCAACTTTGAGGTTTAAAGGGCTTGTCATTTACGCTAAAATTGATCGTGATTTTTACGAAAGTGAGTTAGTGTACAGACTTTACTGCTTTCTCTTTATTCGAGGACGAACAAAGGACTTAGTTTGGGGGAGTTTGATAAGTGGCTTTTAAGGCCCACTTTTATGGCCTCTTTCCACCCTAATTAAGCCTTTGTTTTGTCCATTTTTATGCTTATTTAGCTTAGCTTTGTTCAATGTTAGTGAATCTACTAGCTTCATGCATTTTGAGTCTTTTTGGGAGTTGTAGGTAGCTTTCTATTCATGTGAAGATTGAATGTTGTGAAAACCCTATGCTATGACTTGTTCTTATCTTCTTTCAGGTTCCGTATCGGCCTAATCGAGATTGTCGAAGCTTGGAATGGCAAAAGGAAGTCTTTGGATGGAGATAAGGTGCTTCAAACTGCAAAGAAGAGTAGAAACAGAGCCAAAGCTGGCGCTCCAGCTCTGGAGCGGGAGCTCCAAGTCCCCATGTTATATAGGCACTTTGCCGAGAAATTGAAGCTGGCGCTCCAGCTTGTTGGAGAGGGAGCTTCGACTTGCAGGAGGGAAACCTCACTTAAGCTCAGAGCTCGCGCTCCACGGATGGAGCGGGAGCTTCGACCTGCTGACGAAATATCTGACATTTGGCTCAGAGCTGGCGCTCCACACATGGAGCGGGAGCGCTGAATGGTTCAGCTCCCGATTTTTTCCGCTGTTTGCCCTTACTTTGAGTTGTATTTGTGAGGGGTATAAATATCCTCTCTTAAGACATTTAGGGTAAGCTTTTAATTCCAGAAAAAAGGGTCCTAAGTAATGAGCACATTCTTCTAGGTTAATTAGAGAGAGAAAAACACATTATTAGGAGAGAGAAAGTTGTAACTCAACCTTTGTTCTTCATTTTTATCAATCAAAGCATCAATCTTTTGGTAATTTCTAGTCTCTAATCCTTATTTCCTAGCTTATTTTTAGTTATTTGTTTAGTTTTATGCTTGTTTAAATTAGTTTATGCTTGCCTTGATTAGTCTTAGTAGTCTATTGTTCAAAAGTTCAATCTTTCTCGTTTTCACTAATCATGCTTAGTAGTTTTAGTATGTTTGCTCCTTTTACTGTTGCTTTTACTAGTCTTACTATGTTTTTCTCCTTCCTAGGCTAGATTTCTAGCTAGGGAAGGGGGATAATGGGACTTTGTGATGATTTTGAATGATGTTTGGTTGGTTTTGGTGATTGTTCTTTTGGTGCTCGAATCAAGGTATTTTATTGTTAAAGCATGAAACTTGATCACCTTTGTGCTTGAATCTTGTGCTAATGTTGGGTTATGTGTGAGCAAGCTTGATATTAGTGATGACTTGATGATGGGTAGACCACGACCTCATAGGCAGGGTTGGGTAGGCGGTGTTGAGAGGTGTGCGAGAGTGACCTCTTGATGTTGGACCAAGACCCTCAATAGATTTGAACCATTGCCTACCAAATGTTGTTGAAATTGTTGTTGTGAGTTCCATGATTCCCCCTATCCCTAGTGTTTGTCTTATTGATTAATCACTCTTATTCTATTTGCCTTAGTTAGTCTAGTTGTTTACTTAAACCCCCTTTTACTCCCGTCAATTGATTGCATCTTGAACTAAGTGTAAAACCCCTTGCTTCTCCGTGGATACGACCCCTTACTACGCTATACTACCTTATTAGGCTAGTTAGTTAGACTAGGGTGATTTTATTCTTGACCCGGAACCATAGGAAGTAACGACACCTAGGGGACCGACTAGGAATATATGTTGGATTTGAATCTCCATCAATTATCAAATATTTAGAGCCAACAACTGACGATTTATTTACGGCTCAATTTGCCGACTGTCATTTTAATTAGTCAGTATTCCCATCCTTTGGGGGAGAGAAAGTGGACCCACAAAACATAAAAATAGAAATTACATGGAAGCATCGTAAATGTCATTTTTGGACCCAAGAACAAATTCACGTGAACAAGATCAAGTCAAGAAAATTGTTCATTAGCAAAGTATTGCAAACCAATTGCTAGATGCATTCACAGATACTAAGAAAGTGACAAAGTTCAAGTGTACCTGCTGAGAATTCCCCGGCACGGATTGAAATACCTATTGACAACCAGGCCATTGAAAATGAGTCAATTGCACGCCGAAAACGTGGTAGACCACCCGGTTCTAAAGACTCAAAACCGAGAAAAATGAAAGAGCAAGGCGAAACAACAAATGAAATTAATATTGATCCTCCAACGGAGCATGATGAATTCATGATGAAAACAAAAATAAAGATAAGCATGTTCCTGAAGAAAAGGAACATGAAAACATAGACAACAATGAAATCTCAATTAATTATGTTTCTACAAAGAAACAATGGAATCAAAGAGATGTTGTCTTGAATGAAATCTTTGCTTACTCCATAGCGGTTGAAATGACATACGATGAAAATGATATAGAACCAAATTCAGTTGATGAATGTCGCCGCAAAAAAGATTGGCCAAAATGGAAAGAAGCAATTCAAGTAAAATTGAAATCACTTGAAAAAACGTGAGGTATTCGGACAAATAACCCAAATACCAAAAGGTGTAAAACCAGTTGGGTATAAATGGGTATTCGTGAGAAAACGAAATGAGAGAAATGAGGTTACTAGATATAAGGCAAGGCTAGTAGCTCAAGGTTTCTCGCAAATGTCAGGGATTGATTATGATGAGGCATATTCTCCAGTAGTTGATGCAACTACACTAAGATTTCTGGTAAGCTTATCAGTTTCGAAAGGATAGCAAATGAGGTTAATGGATATGGGTCACTTGACACAGATATTTATATGAAAGTCCCTGATGGACTAAAACTACCAGAAAATCACATGCACAAAGAGATGTTTTCAATAAAATTGAAAAAGTCACTCTATGGGTTAAAACAATCTAGTAGAATGTGGTATAATCGTCTTAGTGAATACCTATTGAAAGAAGGATTTCAAAATAATCAAATCAGCCCCTGTGTATTCATTAAGTGATCTAAATCAGGATTCGCCATCATTGTTGTCTATGTCGATGATTTGAATATTATTGGAACTCCTAGAGAACTCGAAGTGACTGCAAAGTACCTGATGAAAGAATTTCATATGAAAGAATTTCATATGGAAGATCTCGGGAGGACAAAAATTTGCCTTGGCTTGCAAATTGATCATTTGAGAAATGGGATTTTTGTCCATCAATCAAACTATACAGTAAAAATTCTGAAATGTTTTTTCATGGATAAAGCCCACCCAATAAGTTAATGATAGTGCATTCCCTGAATGCGAAAGATGATCCATTTAGACCACGAGAAGAAAACGAAGAAATTCTTGGTCCTAAAGTACCATATTTAAGCGTGATTGGTGCCTTAATGTACTTAGCTAACAATACTCTACCTGACATAGCTTTTTCAGTAAACTTGTTAGCTAGATACATCAATGCACCAACAAAGAGACATTGGAATGGAGTCAGACACTTATTACGTTATCTTCGAGGAACACAAGACCTTGGATTATTCTATCAGTCGAAACCAAATGCGTCACTCATTGGATATGCAGATGATGGGTACCTATCAGATCCACAAAAGGCTAAGTCTCAATCCAGGTATCTATTCACTTATGGAGGTACTGCAATATCTTGGAAATCCACGAAGCAAACTTTGACGGCCACATCATCAAATCATGCAGAACTAATTGCTCTTTATGAAGCTGGAAGGGAATGTGTATGGCTAAGGTCAATGATCAAGAATATCCAAGAAGAATGTGGAATGGAAACAATAACAACAAATCCAACTATCATCTACGAAGACAATACTGCATGTATCACCCAAGTAAGCGAAGGGTATATCAAAGGAGACATAACTAAACATTTATCACCAAAACTCTTCTTCACTCATGACCTCCAAAAGGAAGGGACGATAAACATACAACAGATCCAATCCAGTGAGAATCTTGCAGATTTATTTACCAAATCCTTTCCGGCGAAGAGTTTTGAAGAATAAGTCTGAAAAATTAGAATGTGTCATCTTCGTGATATATGCCAAATTCAGGGGGAATATTACATGCACTGCACTCTTTTTCCCTTTGATTAGGTTTTTATCCCACCGGGTTTTTCCTGACAAGGTTTTTAATGAAGCAGTTAATTATAAGCATATAAGGATACATAATAGTTGTACTCTTTTCCCTAGTTATGGATTTTTTCCCACTGGGTTTTTCCTAACAAGGTTCTTAATGAGACATCGTCTATTATGAGTTATCGGTGGACATTCAAGGGGGAGTGTTGAGATAATAGTGGAAATATAAAATCCACTGTTGAGCTAATAGTGAAGTCCACCGAATGGACTTTCACCTGACATGCATTTAATGCATGTTGGGAAATTTTCTCCCATTCACCACAATTGTTGAACCCCTGTAAATGTACACAGTGAATGTTTTGCCTGTAAATACTGTCATCTGTAAGAAGTGAATTGCTTATTCATGTATAATACATTCTACTAATATATTTCTATCGATACCTTCTCTCTATTATATATTTATCACAACAGGGAATAAGTTTATTTAGATTCTTCATTTCCTCCTGTAAATCTTCCTTTTTTAAAATTCATGAGGGTTTTTTTCCTCTTTGATTTACAATTCACCCACTAATATGTTTTAGGAATCCATATATATATATATATACTAATAAACCTTGATTATTTTATCCTATGTGTCAACTATATAATTGCTCTCGCCATTTTGCAGCAAAAATATCGTCCCCAACATTTCGGTGGCCACGTGTCAAGTGTCATCCTAAAAAATTCGGCCATGTAATTACTCTCGTCACGTGTTACGTTTTTTACTATTGTGTTGGCCAAATTTTTTTACATTCCTTCAATCAAGTTTATGTCAATCAATTACAATCTTTAAATGGAAATAAAACATGTGGATGCTTAAATCATGTGCAAGTTGATCACATAAATCTGAATCATTCCTAAATTGCAAAACGTGATTTTAGGGATTTCTCATGCTTTTAGGCAAATCTTCTCCATACAAATTAGGAAATGATTATTAGGAGATGCTTAGGAGATAATTGTTGATTATAGACTAAAATCACGCAGCATATCATTTACTTCCATTTAGCTAAAGATCCCTGGTCATCTGGCGTGCTTCCCTCCTTTCTCTTAACTGCTTCAACGGACTTATGACTTCATTCAACGCGGGATTACATCACGTGCTTGCCGGTCATGTAGACAAAATCTGGACATGTCCACAACACAGGTCATATCCCTGAATCTGGACTGGTACAAGTTGATTTTTAATGCACAACAATTGCCCCTAATTTCGCTTGATTAATTGCGCCAGAAATTTCAAAAGTGAAATTACAACTGCCCACTACAGCCTTGATGTGATTACTATGCCTAGAAATCCGTAAGATAACTGCAGCACGTCTCCAATTTAAAAAGTAACCGTCATTTCACTTCTTTCAACCGCCCATCTTCGCAATTCATTTATTAACCCACTTTTGCCACCTCAAACACACTTTCAATCTTTTCATCTTCCGTTTCCCCAGGTAACTTCTCTCTCTGTAACTCGTCCTTTTCGCCATTTTTTACAATTCTTGCTTCGTCCTTTTTGCTTTTCCAAATGGGGAAGAAAACGACTACTTCAAAGAAGAGGGCCTATGACATCGACATTTCTTCATCTTCGTCTGAAAGAAGCGAACACGACCTCATTCCCTCAAACATTCTAGAACCCGCAAACTCCAAACCCAATTCCCTCTCCACTGCTGATGTTGAGAGTTTAGTTAACTCAGCAATCCTCCCTTCTTCCGCCATTTTCTTTGTGACCCAAGAAAGTGAAAGAGCAGACTGGACAAAACCAGGGTGGTCTTGTCTTTACGAATACTCTTTTCTGAACGGAGCCTCAATCCCCTTCTCTCCTTAATCAAGGCCTTCCTTACTCACCTTGAAGTCGCTCCTTGCCAACTGATGCCCATGGTTTGGAGGGTTCTGGTCTCTGCTGACATTTTAGCTGAGAGATTAGGGTTTGAATTCATCCTAGGAGATTTGACTTACACTTACGCAGTCAAAATTTTAGGGAAAGGAAGAGTAAGTTTATCAACCAAAACAAAGCGACACCCTCTTATCCTGAAGACTGACAGACAAGATAGAGGATGGATGACTAGATATTTCTTTGTGGAGATAGGTTCTTTGGGCGAAGAGAGTGGATGGATTCTTTCCAACTGGAAGGTTAAGGGTAAGAATTATGAATATATGTTTAGAATTCTGATTTTGGATTAACTTCTCACTACTTGTTTCTTTGCAGGAATTCCTTTTGAAGACGTCAAGGTTGACGAAGAATCTGCGAAGGCAAAGACCAAGGCGATACTGGACTTGGGGGAAGAGCAAGAGAATACCCACTAGTACCAGTCACCCCAATAGAGGATTTCCAATCAAATGAACCATCTTCAGGCAACATGTCTTCAGGTAATCTTTTAGTCGTTCCTGGCTCTGAAACTGGACACGTTCCATGGATAACTGATATGGACAACTGTGCAGACACCTCAAAGAGTAGCAAGAACCTCAAAGAGTTGTCCACCAGGGAAATCATCGGATTCACTCCCAAGAGCATGCCTCCTCCGTCCACCCCCGCTACTTCTTCTCCGCAAACATCTACGTCCGCGGCTGGTCCAAAGCTGCCTGTCCTGAACATGGCCTTTCCTGGAGACTATGGCAACAAATTTAAAAGCGACCGCTCTTTGGCCATACATTGATCAACTCTGGCTCCCTGTAAGCAGAGCACGCCACAATAAGGCCAAGCCAGAAAATACTGCTGGCGAAGCTGTCTAATGCGCCTTCCAGGTATCACAATCCTGTCTATACATGAAACAAGACATGGTCAAGTAGCACTGCCCTTTTAAATTAAACTGACCTAATCTTCTGCTTATCACAGACCCTTCAAGCCACTCTCGGAAACGTCAAGAACATCCTCTCCTATCACAAGGAATTGGAGAGGGTGACTGGAGAGTTGTCCAGCACTCAGAAAAAACTGAAGGACCAGGAGAAGACCTGGAATGGCAACAAGGAGCGCCTGGAAGCAGACATTGCTGTGCTTAAAAGGGAAAAATAGGAGAAGATTGAGGAACTAGAGAAAGTGAGCCAAACCCTGGCAGCCAAAGAGGAAGGAGGAAGAAATAGTTGACAGCGCCATCTACTATGCCATGAAGACTACTGCTGAGCTGATGAAGGAGTTCAAGGAGGGCAAGGCTGACACCTGGGAACCGGACCAGGCCATTGAAGATTATGTCCAGGCCTACCCTGAGGAAGGCGAGGTCAACTCCAAAAAGGCGTAAGATGGGCGGTGTCAACCGAGGTGGGCGGCTTGGCCGGAGAAGATGACCGTAAGACTCCCGCTGTCGACCGTGTGATGACGGAGGCGAATCCTGAGGAGAAGACAGAGGATGTAACCACAATTTGATTAGTTTATGCTTTAAACAATATTTACCTTTGGTTTGTTGAACAGTAGTTTTATTGGCTTGCCCATGGGGGCAGACAGGTTTGAAGTGTGTTTTTGTTGAACAATTATCCTGCATGTCCGCTGTTCTGGTGGGCATTGCCAGATGCGTTTGCTTTTGTGAATTTGTTTTGAAATTGTCAGGTTGCATAACTATTTGTTGATTTGCTGTTGTTAAATTGCAGTTGTCGAATTGTAGTTGTCAAATTGCAGTTGTCAATTTATAGTGTTGTAAGGCTAATGTGATGTTGCCAGGTTGCCATGTCTTGTAGAAGGACTCGTGTGGGCAAGTCTTGAATACCTGAGTTGCCCCATGTGAGTTTGTTGTATAAGTAGTTCTTCAAAACAAAAGGTTAGAAGCGTTGGCCATTGGTGCGGCCAACGGCCCTCCGATGCTTAAGTCAGTAATGGTTTTGACAATAAATTAGAAAGAAAATACAAAAATAACAAATAGGTTAAGATTAACATACCTGTTCTGAAGAGTCACAAATACCGGACAAATGACAAGCAGGATTTAGAAATAATACCTCTTCAGGTGCATTGCATTCCAACTTCTTAGAATAGGCGTCCCATCTTGCTTGACAAGAGAGTATTCCCCTTGCCCTATGACCTTATTTATTTGGTATGGTCCTTCCCAGGTGGGACCTAACTTACCATCAGTAGGATCGTTTGTATTGTGGAAAACATTTCTAAGGACCCAGTCACCTTCTTGGAACACTTTTATCCTCACATTTTTGTTGAAGCTACGAGCCACACCTTGTTGGTAGACCGCCATTCTGATCCTGGCTTGTTCCCTTATTTCGTCAACAGTATCCACATCATGGGTTAGTGCATCATCGCTTTCGTTTTCAGTCATTAAACCATACCTGGCAGAAGGGACTTGTACTTCCGTTGGGATGACAGCTTCACATCCATAAATGATGGAGAAGGAAGTGTGTCCAGTGGCGTTCTTTAGAGTTTTTCGATCAGCCCATAGGACAAGTGGGAGCTGTTCTGCCCATTTCCCTTTAGCTGCTTCTAAGCAACGCTTCAGCTGATTGACAACGATTTTGTTGCTGGACTCTGCTTGACCATTGGCCTGTGGATATCTAGATGTGGATGTGTGGAGTCTAATTATCCATTTTACGCAAAAAGCTCTGGTCTTGTCGCTTGTGAACTGGGAGCCATTATCGCATACTATATCTGCGGGGACACCGTACCTGCACAGTATATTACGCTTTATGAAAGAAATAACTTCCTTATCTCTTACCTGTTTGAATGCTTCAGCTTCTATCCACTTTGAGAAGTAGTCCGTCATGGCTAGCATGAAGACTTTCTTGCCAGGTGCTTGAGGCAGCTTGCCTACTATGTCCATGTCCCACTTCATGAATGGCCACGGCGTCAAAGTGGGATGCAAGGTCTCTGATGGTTGATGTTGGACTGGAGCATGTCGTTGACAGGCGTCGTACTTCTTAGCGATGTCTGCGACATCTTGACGCATGGTGGGCCATTAGTATCCCATGAGGTGGGTCTTGGTTGACAGGCTTCGTCCAGCAGCATGGTTGCCTCCGATACCACAATGGGATTCTTCTAAGACTTGCTTTGCTTCCGCAGCTTCCAGGCACCTAAGATAGACACCTGAAATAGATACTTTAAACAAGACATTTTGAATTAGTGTGTAACGCGACGCCTTCATCCTAAATGCTTTGGCGTCTTCTCCAGGAGGAGTGGTGTCGTCCTTGAGCCAAGCGATGAATGGCAGAGTCCATCCTGTATTGGGAGGTGGAGGTGCTGACGTTGAGGCGCCGTCATCTTCATTCTGGATCACAAAGATGTCCTGCTCGATAGCTGGATAAGTTAGATGGACAATAGGAATACTGTTCAACATGGATCCTTTGAGGGATGAGCCTAGGCTGGCAAGTGCGCCAGCTTGTGAATTTTGCTATCTGGGTTTCTGTCTTATATTACAATAATCAAAAGATTTCGTAAGTCGATTAACAACATCAAAGTAGGCACTCATTTTTGTGTCTTTGGCGGCATAGTCTCCATTAATCTGACTTACTATAAGCAAAGAGTCGCATCTTACCTCCAAGCGCTTTACATGTAGCTCCCTAGCCGCCGCAGGCCGACAAGTAGAGCCTCATATTCTGACTCGTTATTGGTGGCCCGAAAGTTGCACTGGACAACTTGGGGGATTTCGTCGCCTTATGGGGATACCAGCATGATTCCAAGGCGAATGCCTCTGGAGTTGGTGGCACCATCGGTGTAGAGCGGCCCAGTGCGAAGTGGACCCATCATTCAAAGATCGTGCGAGACTTCCTCATCAGCGAGGGGTTGGAGACCAGGTGTGAAGTCAGAAACGAAGTCAGCTAGGGCCTGCGATTTAATAGTTGTCCTGGGCTCATGCTGAATGTCATAAGCACTAAGTTGAATGGACCACTTGGCCATCCTACCTGTTAGTTCTGGTTTTCGCAAGACAATCTTAATAGGATAATTAGTCTTTACTATGATGGGATGAGATTCAAAGTAAGGGCGTAATTTCATAGAAGACATAACCAGTGCCAGAACAAATTTCTCGAGATAAGCGTACCTGGTTTCAGCGTCAAGTAAAGACTTACTCACCTAGTAGACAGGTAGTTGCTTGCCATCGTCTTCCCTGACGAGTACTGCACTAACGGCGAACTCTGACACCGACAGATACAGTTGCAACTTCTCCACAGGTTTAGGTTTGGACAACAAGGAAGGATGGGTCAAGTAGATCTTCAGATCTTGTAATGCTTTCTCGTGCTTTGCGGTCCACTCGAACTTGGTGTTTTTCCTGAGGACATCATAAAATAAATGGCATTTGTCTCAAGATTTAGAGATGAACCTGTTTAGGGTCGCCACTCGTCCCGTCAGCTTCATAACATCTTTGGGACAACGAGGTGACTGGATATTGAGGACAGCTCGTATTTGCTCAAGACTAGCTTCTATTCCTTTCTGGGTGACTCTGTAACCCAAGAATTTTCTGGATGACACGCCGAAGGAACATTTGGATGGATTGAGCTTCATGTTGTATTGGCGGAGGACATGAAAAGTCTCTTCCAAGTGTTTGACGTGGTTTGCTTTTGTTGACTTGACCAAGCATGTCGTCTATATAAACTTCCATTGTACGCCCGATTTGTTTCTCAAACATTTTGTTGACCAAGCCTCTAGTAAGTTGCCCCTGCATTTTTCAATCCAAAAGGCATAACCTTATAACAGTAGATGCCCCTCTCAGTCATGAACGTTGTTTTCTTCTGATCTTCTGGGTGCATTAGGATTTGATTATAACCACTAAAGGCATCCAACCTGGTCAGCGTTTCATGTCCAGCAGTAGCATCAATCATGGCATCTATATGGGGGACAGGAAAAGGGTCTTTGGGACATGCTTTATTGAAGTCAGTAAAATCAATACAAACACGCCACTTACCGTTTTTCTTTTTGATAACTATCACGTTAGCCAACCAGTCGGGGTAATGTACTTCTCTAATCTTACCAGTCTCAAGCAGTTTTTCAACTTCTTCATTTATGGCTTGGTTGCGTTCTGGTGCAAACTTACGTCGCTTTTGGCGGACTGGGGGATGCCCAGGGTCAACCCGTAATTTGTGTGTGATGACGTCAGGGCTAATGCATGTCATGTCATCATGCTTCCAGGCAAAACAATCACGGTTAGCACGTAAAAAAGTAATAATTGCAGTCCTTACCTCATCAGGTCGATCGGAGCCAACTTGTGCTACTTGATCAGGAAATTGCGGGTCAAGGACAACTTCGTCAAGGAGTTCTGATTCTGGCTCTACGTAGCTGCTTGGTGCGGACTGCTCCTATAATTGCTATGCCACCTCTTTCTGGGCACTGGAAGGTTTGAGCGTGACTTTGTAACACTCCTTGGCAACTCTTTGGTCACCTTTGATCTCCGGGATGCCCCAGGGAGTTGGGAATTTCACCGTTTGATGGTAGGATGACGGAATAGCCTTCATCTCATGAATCCAGGGCCTGCCTTGAATTATGTTATAAGCAGATACGCATTCTATAACCGGAAATTTTACCTGTAGGTTAATGGGCGGGTGCGGATGTGTCGTCGTTGTGCACCGCACCCGGCCAAAGATAAAATTTCTCCTACTCTCTTTTACAATTAAATGTAGAAGGGAAGTAAGGTTCGTATCCACAGGGAAACAGGGACAAGTTTAATATCTAGCGTGAATCAATACCGAGATGACTCTTAAAGGTCGAGTAACCTAATAACAAGGGGGGTTTGCAAGTTGAGTTTTTAAACAAACTAAAATTAACTAGCAACTAAATAAAATGAGAAATCACTATGGGAATATCTTAAATCCGATTAACATCCACTTCAATTCATTATCGATCCTTAAACCTCCACTCTAATTATTTCCATAATTATCTATTGTCGAGAATTAATCTCGTGTTCTCCTTATTCTTAGTTGAATAGCACGATCAGCATGACTATAAAACCCTAACCAAAGGATAACCTAGTCCGATAGCGTCTAAGTTCAATCCAATAGCAGCAATAAACACAGAGAACCAACAGACCTGCTAACGTCATACAAGCGATAAACATTCAACAGTTAATTCAATTTCCCCAAGAAATAACCAAGACGATCTGAAACTGAGTTACTCCCTAGTTTGCTACCAATTGATAAAAGAATAAAACAATCTGATTCTATTCTTAAATCTAGCATTAGATTAATTACACAATCAAACTAGTAATATTCCTAGCATAATCATGCAAAAATCATAGAAAGCAAGCATAGAAATTAAACCATAATCAAAGAAACTAAATAGAGGGGAAAGATCTCACAATAATGCTTGAAGCTTCATGTTAATCTCGTTCAAGAACAGTTTCAAGCTACAATCGGCATAGCAATAGCCGATCCCATAATTGAAATCTACAAAACTAAACTAGAAAATAAAAACTAAAAAGAGAAGATAAGAAGAGAAGAATGGAGTGTTGGATATTCTCTCTCCTCAAGTGTGTGTTCCCCTAGGTCCAAAAACAAAGTTTAGTATTTAAACTAAGGCTCAAAAGTCAGCCGACATTTAGACCGACCTAGGGGTCGCGAGGTGCGGCGTAGGTCGCGAGGTGCAAAGGGGTGTCTCGCCTACCGCGCATTTGGGCCGGGCAAGGCGAGTCGCACCGCGAAGCAGGTCGCGAGGTGCGAGCAAGCAGGTCGCGAGGTGCGACCATGCTCGCGAGGTGCGAGCTCGAGCTGGGCAGGCTTGCTGCTGGGCGCTGGGCGTTGGGCGTGCATGCTGGGCGCGCGCAAGGCTTGCGGTAGCTTGCTGCGATGGCTGGGCGTGCGGTGTTGAGCGTGCACGCGAGAGCTGGGATATGATGCCGAGCTTGTGGTGATGCTTAGGCTTGCGGTGATCACGAGAGCTTGGCTTGGTGAGCTTGTGGTGATGCTTAGGCTTGCGGTGATGCTTGGGCTTTGCTCGGCTCAAATGCACTTCACCTTGGAAGCTCGGAATACATGACGTTAACACCAATTATCTCGCAAAGCTCCGAACTTCCGCTAAGGGTTAAATAAAACATGAACGTTATCAATTACAATCAAACCCTTAGCAAAGTGCACCCAAAGTTACGTAAATACTACGTGTAACTTGAGCGTATCAAATACCCCCACACTTGAACTTTACTCGACCTCGAGTAAACTCAAAATGAGGATCACCAAATAAATCATCACCCAAGCTAACGACACCAACCTACACTCCCCATCAACTACACCATCATTATCACATCTTAACAAAATACGCTCAAAACCTAAACGTAAGGGACGATGATTCCCCCACACTTAGATTCAAGCTACTATCAGAAATACAGACGCGACAACAATAATCACCAAACGACAACCAAAATGTGAGCTCAAATCCTGAAGGATCTCAAAGGAGTTGAACCCACTCCAACGCCACAATCAAAATGACAACTCGCCTAAATCCTCAAAAGATAAACTAAAAATACTACTACAACAACTAATTTAAAATAGCAAGCCATGGAATGAAGACAAAAAGGGATAAATTCCATGCTTACTCCCAAAAACAAACAATCAACCAAAAGAATGTGAAAACCAAAATAAATCTTCACAAAATCAAGGATGAAATAACCAATCCAACCCGAAAACGCTTTCCACCTTATGACACCAACTCCGGCAAATGAGTTTTCAAAGTACAAAATTCTCTCTTAATCTCTCATTTTGCCTAGGAGCCCTTTCGGGTTTTCATCCTAGCTTCTCACATTTCTTTTTTTCTTCTCACCATCTTACCCGCTCAATTTAAGCCACTTTTTTGCATAGGTTGCCCTTTCGGGTTTTCAACCTATCCGGGCCCCCAATTTTTGCCTGAGTCGCCCACCCTTGTGGGTTTTCAACTCAGTGGGTTTCATTTCATCATCTTTTTTTTATATATTTTTTTTTTTTCATTTTTTTTTTTCATTTTCATTTTTTTTTAAATTGAAAGTAATATATACAACATAGATACATGAGAATGAGAATAATATATACAACATAGATACATGAGAATGAGAATACCCTCCCCCCTACTTAAACTACACATTGTCCTCAATGTGTCGACAATTAAAAGAAAAAGTATACTGAAAATAGGGGGGAAATTTGAAAATCGGGTAAATCGAAGATCGAATGCTCAAAACTCATGAAAAGCAATCCGTCAAACTCAAACTTCTTAACAACACCAACTCAAATCTCACAACTCAACTCACAACCCTCTCCCTCGAATCACTCAAACAAATGACAAGTTCAAAAGTTTTGAATTTTTGAGATTTGCACCTAACTTAAGAGATCGAAAAGATACATTAACAATCTCAACCCTCTAGTTGTACCAACTCCTAGCTATTTGAAGTCCTCCCAACGGATTTTCTTTTGTGGATTTTGGTTACAAGTGAATTAAGATTGGTTGTGGATCTTTTTAGTGGGTGGGCAGTGGGTGAAAGAAAATTTATTGTGGTGGTGGAAATTTGATGAGAAATAAAGAAAAAGAAAGAAAATAAAAGGGGTCTCGGGTTGCCTCCCGAGAAGCGCGTTGTTTAAAGTCGTTAGCTCGACTTAGTACCTTGAGCTCAATAATTAGGCTTGTGCTCCATATGTGACAATGGTGGCTCCATGTCAACCTCCAATTCAAGTACCCGCAAAACAGATTCCGGAAGAACTCTTGCAATGCATCGTTAGTGGTACAGCTTTCAAAACAAGGTGGTAAGTCGGGGAGGCTTTTTCCGCTCTTTCAACTCGGGCACCATAACCTGCACGTTAGTAGGAGGCACACAATCCTCAACCAAGACCTCATCAGCATTCATCAACTCATCAACCTGCTCAATATCAAGAACATCATGCAAAACAGAGTCAACAATGTTAATAGAGCAAAGTGAGCTATCATCCTTAAGTAGAAGCTTAGGATCATTTATATCAAATGCCTCTACCTTTCCCTCAAACTCCATAGTCAAAGAACCAGCGCAAACATCAATTTTAGTGCAAGATGTTTTCAAGAAAGGTCGCCCAAAAGGATTGGGGGCGGCATGCTTATCGAGGTTCCATCTCCGTAACATAAAAATCAGCAGGAAATTGCAATTTCCCAACCTTAACTAACACATCCTCTAATTTACCCCTAGGATAAACATTGGATCTATCACTAGTTGAATCACCACACCGGTTTCATGCAAATTGCCAAGTTTCAAAGACTTATACAATGAATATGGAATCACATTAATTGACGCACCTAAGTCTAACATGGCTTTAGGAAACATGGTGTCACCTATAGTACATGGGATGGTAAACATGCCCGGGTCATTGCACTTTTGAGGTAATTTCTTTTGAAAGATAAGCCGAGACATGCTCGCTAGCCTTCACTTTTTTCACTCCCTTTTGTTTTTGCTTTCTTTTCGAAGTACACAATTCTTTAAGGAACTTAGCATACCGGGTACTTGATTTAAAACATCAAAAAGGGGAATGTTTACCTCACATTTACGAAAGACTTCGTAAATGTCGTTGTTGCGCTACCGCATTGCGGGTTTCTCTCAATACCTCGGGAAATGGTGGCTCGGGTTCATATGGTGGAGGAGGTGATTTTTGGACTTTCTCCTCTTGTTGAGGTGGCAATGATTTACAATCTGTTGTCGGTTCATGCTCGATCACCTCTTCCACTATCTCTTTGTCTCGAACCACCAACCTCTCTTTGCTTGCAATTTCCGCTCCACTCCGCAATGTGATAGCACTCACGTTCATTTTAGGGTTGAGTTCCGTTTGGGATGGCAACCTCACCGAATCCCTAGCCTCTAACTTGGTTACGCTCCCGCAATTTGGCTTACTTGGCTCTCCAAGTTCTTGATACTCGATCGAGTTTCCTCTTGAAACCGCACCATGTTACCCCGCATGTTAGTCACATTTTTAGTTAAAACATTTAACATTCCTTCAGTGGACATGCTAGAGCTCGAGTCTTGGCCTTGGGGCCTAGGATAAGGATGTGGTGGTGGCCTGTTATAATGCTGTTGTTGATGTTGATTGCCAAATCTGAAGTTAGGATGATCTCTCCACCCTTGCTCGGAAGCATAGGAGCGAGGATCATGTCTCCGTAATGCTTGTTGGCCTTGAAAACCTACGGACTTTGACCTCTTCCCTAAATTCTTCTTGCATTTGAGGACAAACATCGGTATGATGATCTAAAGAACAAATTCTACAAGCTTTTACCCGTTGAACTCTATTGTTCTTTACCATGAACTCCCGCATCATTGATGTAAGAGCTTGTACTTGATCCTCGACCTTTGAAGAGCTAGAACCTGGACTTTCAACATTTGTTCTACGATGATTCAATCTTCTACTGAACTGTCTCGAGCCTTCAGCTAGTTCTTCAATGAGTTCTCTAGCTGCAGTTGGGGTTTTGTTTATGAAAGAACCTCCACTAGCAAGCATTCACCATTCGCACATCTTCGTCGAAGAACCATTGTAAAAGTACAAAATGAGGTCTTCATCAGAATAACCATGATATGGACAACTAGCACAAAGTCTCTTGAACCTCTCCCAATATTCGTAGAAAGACTCATCGTGTTTCTGCTCAATATTGCTGATTTCCTTCTTTAATGTTGATGACTTAGAAGCTGGAAAGAACTTCTCAAGAAATCGCTTCTTCATTTCAACCCAAGTGGAAATGTAATCAGGAGGAAGATAATATAACCAATCTTTAGCTACATCCTTCAAAGCAAAAGGAAAAGCTCTCAACTTGATTTGTTCATCCTTTGCTCCACTTGGTTTCATGCCAGTACAAACCACGTGAAACTCCGAAAGAAATTTGTTTGGATCTTCTCCATTGAGCCCATGGAACGAAGGAAGCAAGTGTATCAACCCCGACTTCAATTCAAAAGTAGTGTCTTCATCAAGAGCCGGAAATGAGATGCACAATGGTTGTTGATCAAGGTTAGGAGCCGTGAGCTCCCTCAAGGTACGAGTTTCAATTCTCGGAGGCATCTCTTCCTCCACTTCAACGTGAAAGGATGATTCTTGAAAATTTTCTCGCAGAACGTTTCTCCACCTGAAAAGAGTCAATTCTAATTCGGGATCGTAATGCAAAGATTCTTTGTTAGTAGTACGAGTGTTAACCATAAACAAAGAGCACAAGCAATACAACCCAAAAACACACTCAATACAAACTAGTAACACCGTTTCCCCGGCAACGGCGCCAAAATTTGGGCGGGCGCGGATGTGTCGTCGTTGTGCACCGCACCCGGCCAAAGATAAAATTTCTCCTACTCTCTTTTACAATTAAATGTAGAAGGGAAGTAAGGTTCGTATCCACAAGGAAACAGGGACAAGTTTAATATCTAGCGTGAATCAATACCGAGATGACTCTTAAAGGTCGAGTAACCTAATAACAAGGGGGGTTTGCAAGTTGAGTTTTTAAACAAACTAAAATTAACTAGCAACTAAATAAAATGAGAAATCACTATGGGAATATCTTAAATCCGATTAACATCCACTTCAATTCATTATCGATCCTTGAACCTCCACTCTAATTATTTCCATAATTATCTATTGTCGAGAATTAATCTCGTGTTCTCCTTATTCTTAGTTGAATAGCACGATCAGCATGACTATAAAACCCTAACCAAAGGATAACCTAGTCCGATAGCGTCTAAGTTCAATCCAATAGCAGCAATAAACACGAGAGAACCAACGGACACGCTAACGTCATACAAGCGATAAACATTCAACAGCTTAATTCAATTTCCCCAAGAAATAACCAAGACGATCTGAAACTGAGTTACTCCCTAGTTTGCTACCAATTGATAAAAGAATAAAACAATCTGATTCTATTCTTAAATCTAGCATTAGATTAATTACACAATCAAACTAGTAATATTCCTAGCATAATCATGCAAAAATCATAGAAAGCAAGCATAGAAATTAAACCATAATCAAAGAAACTAAATAGAGAGGAAAGATCTCACAATAATGCTTGAAGCTTCATGTTAATCTCGTTCAAGAACAGTTTCAAGCTACATCGGCATAGCAATAGCCGATCCCATAATTGAAATCTACAAAACTAAACTAGAAAATAAAAACTAAAAAGAGAAGATAAGAAGAGAAGAATGGAGTGTTGGATATTCTCTCTCCTCAAGTGTGTGTTCCCCTAGGTCCAAAAACAAAGTTTAGTATTTAAACTAAGGCTCAAAAGTCAGCCGACATTTAGACCGACCTAGGGGTCGCGAGGTGCGGCGTAGGTCGCGAGGTGCGGCGTAGGTCGCGAGGTGCGAAGGGTGTTCTGCCTACCGCGCATTTGGCTGGGCAAGGCAGGTCGCACCTCGCGGGCGGCAGTCGCGAGGTGCGAGCAAGCGGTGTCGCGAGGTGCGACCATGCTCGCGAGGTGCGAGCTCGAGCCGGGCAGCTTCTTCGGGCGCCGGGCGTTGGGCGTGCATGCTTTGGGCGCGCGCAAGGCTTGCGGTAGCTTGCTGCGATGGCTGGGCGTGCGGTGTTGAGCGTGCACGCGAGAGCTGGGATATGATGCCGAGCTTGTGGTGATGCTTAGGCTTGCGGTGATCACGAGAGCTTGGCTTGGTGAGCTTGTGGTGATGCTTAGGCTTGCGGTGATGCTTGGGCTTTGCTCGGCTCAAATGCACTTCACCTTGGAAGCTCGGAATACATGACGTTAACACCAATTATCTCGCAAAGCTCCGAACTTCCGCTAAGGGTTAAATAAAACATGAACGTTATCAATTACAATCAAACCCTTAGCAAAGTGCACCCAAAGTTACGTAAATACTACGTGTAACTTGAGCGTATCAGTTAACGCCTTCAGCATAGACAGGTAAGGAGATTTCTCCAATGGTGTTCTTAGCCTCTCCACTGAAGCCAACCAGAACTGTGGACTTTTTGATCACGTCGCTTTCACTCAGCCCCATCTGGACGAGTGTATCTAGCATAATAATATTGGCTGAGCTTCCGTTGTCCACCAAGATTCATTTGATTAGGCAGTTGCCTACGGAGAGAGAGATGACCAAGCCGTCATGGTGGAATGCTGAGGCATCTACCGCGTCCACTTCATCAAAAGTGATTGATGGTCCCGGATTGATGGCACGTCTTAGGGCAGGCTTGTCAGTATAGCACTCCTTGGCATGTCTCTTAGCTGCAGAATAAGTCAAATCACAAACGTCAGATCCTCCTGTAATAACATTTATAACTTTAACATGAGAAGGAGGGTTAGGAGGTTTTTTGGGGAACCGATGTGGATTTCTCTTTCGAGATAGTTGTCTTGGCCTTCTTGGATATGATTTCTTTAAGATGACCATTCTTCAGAAGATAAGAGACATCTCTGCGGAGGGCGATGCAATCATTTAGATGTCTCCATGATAGCCACCCCATTTAGATGGGTCTTTACGGTCTCCTGGGCGTGAAGATTTGGGTGGCCACTTAACAGCATCTCCGAGCTTCGCCAGATGGTTGATGAGTCCTCCGGTGCTCACGTAAAAGTTGTATTCTTCTATCTTTGGGTGATGCTCGGACTCGTCCTTCCAATCTGGTTCCTCGTCTTCCACCGCTGCGACATATTGGTCGTTGACTGGTCGATCATATGGCTTTGGTCTGCTATCTCGCCGTCGGTTCCACGTATACTTTCTGCTGGACCGGTCAGGTTCAAAGGGCTCCTATCTGGCATCCATATCTTCTTCTAGGCGGACTTGCGCGAGAGCCTTATTCAATGCATCTTCAAACTTGGTGCACGGGTACTTGGTCAGATCTTTGTAGAGGTCAGAATCTCCGTACAGTCCCTGTCTGAATGCTTCGATAGCGGTCGGGATGTCGCAATTAGGAATGGACACCTTTTCTCTGTTAAAGCGATGAATATATTCTCTAAGACATTCTCCGTAGCCCCGGACGACACGGTACAGATCACTTGTCTGCTTCTGGACTTTCCGACTACTGGCGAACTGCTGATTGAACATGTTTTGAGGTTCTGCGAACGAGGTGATGCATCCATTTGGGAGATTGGTGAACCAGTCTAAGGCAGGACCGGACAGGGTGGACCCGAATCCTTTACACAGACTATCTTCCCTCATATCACGAGGAATAGGAATGGTCATCATTCTCTGCTTGTATTGCTTGATGTGCTCGCTAGGGTCAGTGGTCCCATCATATAGCTGGATGTTCTGAGCACTGAACCTTTTAGGGATGTCAATGTTATCGATATGATCCGCATAAGGCGAGTCAGCGTAGCTGTTTGGTTTTGACTCAGCTATTGCACGGGTCATCCCTGGGATTTTATTTATCATTTCTTGCAAGAGGGCAAACTTCTGTTCCATGGCTTCATTCATACTTCCAAGGACAGGGTGAAGAAAATCCATCCCTAGCGGCAGGTTAGGGTTGGACTGGACATGAGAGGCAAGGGCGCCGACTCTATGAGTGACGGGCACGCTAGCAAGCTGACTCATGACGCACATTTTAAGTGAACGCGACAGAAGGGGTTCGAAGAGGAGGGGGAGGAGGAAGAGTCTCCGGGAAGGTGACACAAGTCCGATTTGGAGTGTTAGACACATAGACATTCAGAGAAGAGTTCGGATGAGGAGGTGCATTGGGCACGGATCTGGATGACGACCCGAAAGTTGGAAATGTTGAAGGGGTTTGAAAAGGATTAGAGCCAATCAGATGGGTTTCATCTTCGACCATGATGAGGTCACTGGCCAAAGGGATAGCAGCAGTAGTGACAGCGGGCCGCGTCACTAAAGGGGTGGATATTTGTGAGATGATTGGGGTAGACATAGGAGAATTTTGTGGTGCTGGGAGACTTCGCGAAGGAGTGATGGTATCCATGTCAAGGCGAGTGGTTGCGCCTTCGATGCTATGGCGTGCCTGGTGGCGAGAAGATGAAGTCGCCACAGAGACGACGGATTGGACTTGGCCACGCAGGACGTCATTTTCTTTCTGGAGAATATCGATCTTTTCATTGAGGCGCTTTCAGATTTCTTCCACAGAGGAAGGGATGTTTCCAGCCATTGTATTGTGACGGATTTTTGTGAAATACGAATTTCGAAAGAGAACTTTTTAGACTAAATGCCCCACGGTGGGCGCCAAATTGTTTTGGATAAATTTCACCAAAGAGGATCAATCTATCAATGATAGTTTAGGCAATCAATCTAAGTGCTTTATGAACTGAATAAAAAAGTAGAGATTGTATTATTGCTAAATGGAATAATAAGAGAATACAAGAATGTTGAGTGTAAAGTGGTCAAGAAGAGCGAGGAAAAGCTAATGTCTTATATTTGGCTACATGATCCCTATTTATAATAAAACAATTTGACTAATATTACCATTTTAGGTAGTTACAAATGATAGATATTCCAGCTAAAGATCCATGGTTATCTGGCGTGCTTCCCTCCTTTCTCTCAACTACTTCAACGGACTTATGACTTCATTCAACGCGGGATTACATCACGTGCTTGCCGGACATGTAGACGAAATCTGGACATGTTCACAACCCCAGTCATATCCCTGAATCTAGATAGGTACAAGTTGATTTTTAATGCACAAACACCCAGCACCCATTGTTTTGTATTTGGCTAACCACGCTCCATCAAACACAATTATCTGATCTGTTGCGCCCTCATGATTTATCTGATCTGCTGTGAAGTTTCTTGAGCTCTATATAAACTTGATTTTTTATTATGAAAAATGTCACTTTATGCCACTGAACTTTGACTTATAAGAAAGATACACAATGGAGTAACTGCTACTATATGAAAGGTAAGGTATTGATCCAAAAAAAAAACATGATATTGTATAAAGTTGATCATGGTTTTGCACATGGATAAGAGATGCCTACTATTTTATTTTTCCATTATTATATTGAAATAATTTTACAAACGAATTTAAATCAAATAAATTAGTAATAAATTTAAATAAACATTTGAAATAAAATTGAGGGTGAAAATTACATAAATTAAGGACAATATCAATTAAAATTGTAATGATACTTTTTATAATATTGAAAATATAAATACATGGATAATTTTCGAACATTAAAGTTGACAATTTCAGAAATATATACAAATTTGGAAAAATAATGGTGAAAAGATCACGGAAAACAATTTGCTCAATGAAAATATATTTTTTTGTGAGATTTAATTTGAATTGATTAATATTAATAATTATGGCAATTATATTAGATGATTTCAAATTTTGGTAAGTAATTAGCCATATATTGATCACAGCAGTGTCTCAGAAAGAAATAACATGCCAAAATTATCATTCCAAAATAATGGAAAAATATTCGTTCTATGGATTTATCTTATCTTGCCGAGATATAATTTAAATTGAATTATATGATCACTTATGGATATTATGTTAGATGATTTAAAGTTTAGAAAATCAATGACGAAAAACGATTATATCATTTATCCAATGTAATTTCGCTTTAGTTCAGAAAACTGATTTCGCTTAGTAAATATGTATATATATCAAATGCCGTTAATTAAGGGAAAAAGATTCGAGTTTTGTAGGCTTTCAAAATGCCAATTGGAGTAGTGATTTGATATGATTTTAAACCATATATTATTATACATATATATTGTCGTGTATTTAATAGGTAAATATCTTTCTTATTAAAATCAAATATGTCAACTCTTGATAATGAAGAACAAATAATATGATTGTCAAAGATTTAATAATAATCTCTATGAAAAGTAATAAAGTGAAATTTAAAATTCATGGTTGTGAACAGACCATAATTTGCTAAAATCTCTATCACTTATTGTTCGTTTGGTTTTCTAGAAGATAAATTTTAAATTTGTAGTTTTATACTCCAATCGTTTCTTTTTAACCAATACAATTTCCGTTTTGGTATGTTTCTTTTTAATCTACACATTGTTGCCTTTTCTATTCTTGGTAACATATCTCACCTACTTTCTCATCTTTCTCCACCCATGAAATCCACTTTATAATATTTTAACCCACTTTTTACTCTCTTACTTTTCAGTTTTTCTCTCATACCTTTGTACTTCCTTCTTTGTTCTCCCCAAAGTGAAGTGAGTAAATTAAATAGAATTGGAGGGAGTAAGCATGAAGGTGTTGACAACAATAATATTATACATAAGCATGAAGGTATTTTGGTCCATGGTCACAGAAGCACGGGCATTCTTATAAAAAAATAAATTAGAAGCACAAATAGCCATTGGCATGAAAATAGAAATGGAGGTATATATATAATACAATGCACAGATTATGAATGAATTTCAACCTATCCAAACATGACATGGATACACCTAAATGAAGAAACTAATATGAATTGTAATCCTGATTCATGAGAGTCTAAATCCTCTAATAACCAATGCAAACAACATGGAATACACTAGAATATAATATCATATGAAAATTTTGTTTTAAGTTGGTTAAATAGTAAGTTTGTTAAATGACCAATATGAGTTGTTTTTAGCAATAAAATTTTAAAACTTAAAGCTCCCTTTGAAAAATATCAGATGATGCACCATTAAATGATTTAATTTATAGAGAAATTGCAAATAAAGTTGCATGAACGCAAAACAAAGAAAAAGGTTGCAAGCATCCATGTTTGAAGTTTTATTATTAGATGATATTGAAAGTTCATTTAAAAAAAACAATGCACTTTTTAAAAAATTAACCTAAACTTATCTACATTCTGAACTTAATATTTAGGAAAAATTGACATGAATAATCCCAACTTTCAGCTGTCTGCTCAAAATAATCCCAACTTTGGATTATTTCAGATTAATCCTAACTTTGGAGGGAATCTTCTCAAAATAAACCAAACTATCACTTTTCTTGCCTACACTAATCCGTTTTAGGTCTATAATATATAGAAAATTAATAGTTCGGATTATTTTGAGAAGGTACCCCCTAAAGTTGCGATTATTCTATAATAATCGAAAGTTGGGATTATTTTTAGAAGACTGGTGAAAGTTGGGATTATTCATGTTAATTTTTCCTAATATTTATTCTTAACTTGTCTACATCTTTTTTGATCGATTCAACTTAAAGAATCGTTTATATTCTTTCAATATAGTTGGTATATAAACATTCTTATTAAACAAAAAAAATCCCCTGCATTATGCACGAGTTCAAAAATTATATTTGAACATATTAATAAATATACTTATAAAATAAGATTAGTCATTTGGGCGAAGTTGCATTCAAATAGGGACTATATTGCTCGTTTTCCCTCGATTTTTTAATTTCTTCGGTTGTAAGTTCTTGAATTTCAGCGTCTTTGTTCGAGAGAGAGAAGCGGGAATGGAGAGGTAATTGTCAGGTGAAACGCATTTAATTCCTCGCGTTTTGAATGTTGTGGGGGTTATATTTGGGTTTCAGTTTTCAGTTGGATTGTTTGGGTTTGTGGAGTGGGTTGTAGGTGTTTTGGGCCTTTTGGGCTATGCCTAATTTTATTCCTAATTTTAGACCGTCTCTTGCATGACGAGCTAGACTGCCTAATTATATCATTAAAATTAGGCAGCCCAAGCCCATGTTACTTTCGCCCCAACCCATAATCATACCCTTAAATTTTTTTTTGCCACGTCAGGCTATTTAAGCCATGAAATTCAGCAACATTTATTATGTCGAAATAGAAAAATCAGAAAACGAAATTCTTCGCAATTGCCTTTTCTCTCTCTACAGAAAACGGCGGTGTAATCAATTCTCGATCTTCTTCGTTTTCTTCGCAATCAATTATCGATGAAAACAATGAGTAATCAATTGTTCCTAAATTTTCTTCTTTTTTCACTCGAATTTTTTAGCTAATTGTTCTTGCATGTAATTTTGAATTTCTTCACAAATAGTCTTTGCTATAATTTTCGACTCGATGAATGTACTTTATTCGTAATTTCGCTTGTATTATGTTCAATTTGGAGAAGATTTTGTTCAATATCGTCTACACTTTGTTTTTGTTTGCTTTGTAATTATTGATTGCAATCAAAGTTATGTATATGCTTCAATCAACTCTCTCTCTCCAAAATCAGTAATGTGTTTGAATTATTTGTTAGATTTGGAAATTCAGCAATCATGTTTGTTCAAATTCGAATTCAATTTTAGTTAATGAATTTTCTAATTCAATTTCGAATTCAATTCGCTGAACTCTTGTTTTTGTAGAATGGATATTATGAAATGTATGAAGGTTTTGAAGAATTTGTATTGGCGGATGCAGCACATAATGAAAATGAACCAGCAGATCTAATCATTCATAACCAATTACAAGTAGTTGATGCAGCACATAATGAAAATGAACCAGCATATGCAATCATTCATAATCAACTACAAGTAGTTGATTCAATTGTTGAAGAATGCAATGGTAACACAAATTTTTGTATTTGTGTTCATTTTCTAGTACATTTTGTTAGATATGTGTTGATTTAATTGTGCATAATGAACCAGTAAATTTTAATTCAATTGTTATGATAGTGACTTTATGGCATAAACTGGTCACTGATTAAGATTTTCTGGTGTCTTTTGTGTTTTGTGGCAGAAAATGTTGTTGTTACATTATTTTTTAATATGACATTATGTATTTGGTTATGATAGTGACTTTATGGCCTAAACTGGTCACTGTTCAAGTTTTTCTGGTGTCTTTTGTGTTTTGTGGCAGAAAATATTATTACATTATTTTTGAATATGACATTATGTATTTTGTTATGATAGTGACTTTATGGCCTAAACTGGTCACTGATTAAGGTTTTCTGGTGTCTTTTTTGTTTTGTGGCAGAAAATGTTGTTGATGTTAGTGGTAGTCTTATTGGTGTGCAAAAGAAAACAATTGAGAAAATGTATGAAATGTATCGTCTGCATTGGGTTTTAGCATTAGGAAGTATACATCTAGGATTGGTAGGGTTGAAGGAAATGTGTATTTAACGAAGGAAAAGTATTTTGTTTGCTCGTGTCATGGAAAACCGGATGGTCAAAGTGTCTTTGTTTCCGTTCCTGATGTTGTTGTTGATGAGGATGGCAATGAGAGGAAGCGGAAGCAACGGAGGGTTATTGTTACAAAGACGGGGTGTAATGCAATGATGATGGTGAAGTTAAATGATTCAGGAATGTATGAAGTGATAGGTCATGTGCTTGTGCATAATCATGAGCTTACCCGTACTGAGTGGCAACATTACCATCGGATTCGGTCAAATCGGGCTTACAGATCCGGTTTTGTTCCGGATCGGGTGGGCCCGGAGCAGCTAGGAGTGACAAATTGATCCTGTCCAAAAACGAATTTGTTTGTCACTAACTGATTCGGTTTTGCAAGAAAACCGAATCAATTAACTTTATTAACTGATCCGGTTTTCTTGCAAAATCGGAGCAGTGAAGCACCCAAATTTTTTTATTTGCATTTTTTTGTTCTTAATTGATGCAAAAACAATTGTGGTGGGAAAAAGTGTCAATACTCATTTTATTGAGGCATAAATAATTACATATACATAAGAATTGTTACCAATTCTAATATTCAACATCAAACTCAAACAACATGGTAGATATTCCTATTAAAAACAAAAGTAACATGCTATGTTATATTACAGTATTTGAAGTGTCAAACTTTTGTCGAGCAAGAGTGTAGTTTTCTGCCAGCTCTTATCTGTGCCATTGAGCAAATGGGCACCATCTTTTCTTTAAGGTTGTGCTGCATGTTGTTGTTGCTGCCGATGTTGTTGCTGATGTGGTTGTGCATGCCTGTGCAATAGAACTACAACTAAGTTCCAGCTTCGATTGCAGTAGAACACTCGGAGCGGGTGGTGGATGAGGATTTGCAAGCTGAGCATTGCCAGGAACCATCCCCACTGAAGAGGGCACTTTGGTTCTCCAATTGTAGGGCATGTCTCTTGTATCACTTACAGCTCAATCATAATTATAAGTCTGCAAAAAATTGACCATATAAGAACCCAAGTCACCAGACCACTGAATTTAAAATCCAAACTTGACCTGCTTAATAGTTTCTTTATATCACGTATTGTCAACAACAAAAAACCAGCAGTTACATAGTGTATGCTTAATTAAGTAATGCTAAAAGCTAACTACATCAAATTAAAGATAATACATCAACATTACAGCAACAACAATAACAAAAAAAATAAAGAATAATCACTTGGGGTAGTACTGCCAAATGCAGCAAGTCGTCAATTTAATTGCATCATTGAATTATAGAGTGGACCATCAACACAATGATTTTGTTCTTATTAATTGAGAACCCTGTTACCATAAATCTCATTTCAGACAAAACTCTCTTATTATATGAAGTTTTGATGCTTCAGGTGAGCGAGCCTGTAAACAATCTACCATCTAAATTTATTGGAACATGAGTTGCATGGGAGCGAACATAAACACGTATACAAAGATACAAACATAGGATAACGACAACCCCAATAGAAAGACATCCTATGAGCGGAATCATTTGTCTACATGCTACTAGACTCGTCCAAGTTCCAATAGATGACCAATCAGGTCAGGCTTGGCAGGTAAATGACTATTTGCAGTTCTGATCATTTTGGTTTAATGTGGGAGAATGCTTGAGTACAACTCCACGCTCATGGGTCAAGGACGCCTTTTTTTTCCTCCCTTAAGTACATGTGAATTGTGATACTAACATTTAATCCGAATTGTAGAAAAATCAACTCTTAGCCTAGAATGGCGGAAATATAACATATTATTACTCCCATATCATGGAAATTTGTCTACTAATTGTGTGTCCATATAGAGTTTAGTATCTGCTTCTACCAACACTACCAAACCTATAAAAGTACCTTGACTTGACGCTAAGCCCATAAAAAGTTGGATCTGGCTAGCAATCTCTGGTATCATCTAGATTTGGGCAATTTTAATTTCACAAGCCTCTCCAATTCATAAGGCTTATTCCAACATTTAAGATGAAATTTGACAAACTTCAACTGTTAATTGGTGAAAAAAAAAATAGTGATTCCCACAAGAATAAATGATTGCTAAAAAGAATATGGAATAAAATAATTTCGTAATATAATAAAGTTCAAGCCGAAAAAAAAAATATACAAACATTAGTACAATGCAACGGAGAAAAGATTCAAAATTGACAGATGGTCGGGGATACTAGCCGATTAATTCACGACAACTTCACGTTCTAGACCGTTTCCACATAAAGCGAAACAACATAATGATATAGAATATGAAAATTTAAGATGTGCTTTTTTTGAACATGACCATGTGGAAAATGTGGCCACATTCATTGTGAGCCACCCACCTAAACTTTCTTTTACCTTTTCTTTTTTGCTTTGAAATGATTTTAGAAAATACCAAAATCATTTATTCTAATTTCTGAAAATGTTTTAAATAATTTCGAAAAATACAAAAAAAAAAGTTGAAAAAATTCTGAAAAATCCGAAAATTAATTTCGGCCAAAAAAAAAATTTCGGGGAAATTTTTTTTTTACCCAGATTTTCTCTCTCCTCTCCTCTACCCCTTCCTCCCTCAAATCTTCCATGGATCTTCGAATCTTCTCGAATTTTTAGTAGATCTCTAATTTGGACCCTTCTCTTTCCATGAAATGGTAAGAATTCATGAAGAAATCATGAATTTGTGATGGAGAAATTGTGAAATCGAAGTTTTAATTTTTGATTTTCGGGGAAAATTTTGGGGGAAAATTTTGGGGAATTTTTTTTTCACTTTCCTCTCTTTCATATTTGTAAATCCATGAAATAGATGAACAAACATAAAATTGATAATCATATGCACACCATGAAAGCCCGAATATCCATGGAAATTAAGGTTTGAGTTTCAAAATGAAGAAACTCAAAATCAAAATTCTAAGTCATTATGAATTTTAAAAAAAATGGTTTGAATTGTTGTAAGATGTTGGAAAACCGCCGAATTGGGACCGATTTGTGCGTTTTTTGAGTATTGATTACCATTGTCAAACTAGATGAAGAATTTCAGAGGAGAGAGAAAAAATCGAAAGGTTGAAGATGAAGTTGGGAGAAGATGACTGAATAGACACTTTAGGTAATTACTAAAATGGGATTTGGAACGGACATTTTAGGTAATTATTAAATGGGTTTCGGTAATTACCAAAACGTAACAGAAACTAAGAGAAGTCTCGAAACCTCAAATTCCAAAGTGTATTGAAAAATAAACAATTGACCTAAACAATACTAAGTACAAATTACTCAATATGATATAAATGTGTTAATCCAAATAAGGCAAATAGAATTATAAAGTCACAACATGTAAGAGATAAGAATGTCATAATAGGTTTGGTAATATCCAAAACAATTTTGATAATGCCCAAAGCATGTTTGATAATTACCTAAAAGCATATGATCTGGGGTTAATTTGGGCTTTCTTGTACAAGGATAGATAATGGGGGCCCAAAACTCAAGTCAAGGGGTTTGGTGATGTATTGGGCCTAATGAACCCAGTGGCATTATTGTCCAATCACCATAAGATTGCTTTGATGAGTAATGAGAATGGATTGTGATTGAATAGGTTTGGTCATGCCCAAATCATGTTTCGTAATTACCTAAAAGTATATGATCTTGGGTTAATTTGGGTTTTTAAGTACAAGGAGAGACAATGGGGGCCCAAAACTCAAGTCAATAGACTTGTGTGAGGTATTAGGCCTAATGGACCTAGTGGCATGCTTGTCCAATCCCCATAGGATAGCTTTGATGAGTAATGATAAAGGATTGAGTTTGGATAAGTTTGGTAATATCCAAACCATGTTTGGTAATTACCTAAAATCATATGATTTGGGGTTAATTTGGGCTTTTTAGTACAAGGAGAGACAATGGTGACCCAAAACTCAAGTCAATAGGGTTGTGTGAGGTATTGGGCCAAATGGACCAAGGGGCATGATTTTCCAATTCCCATAAGATGGCTTTGATGAGCAATGGGAATGGACTGTGATTGGATAAGTTTGGTAATGCCCAAACTTTATTTGGTAATTACCTAAAAGCATATGATCTGTGGTTAATTTTGGCTTTTTAGTACAAGGAGGGATAATGGGGGACCAAAACTCAAGTCCATGGGCTGTTGTGAGGTATTGGGCCTAATGGACCCAGGGTAATGATTGTCCAATCCCATAGGATGGGTTTGATGTGTAATGGGAATGGATTGTGATTGGATAAATTTGGTCATGCCCAAACCATGTTTGGTAATTGCCTAAAAGCATATGATCTAGGATTAATTTGGGCTTTTTAGTACAAGGAGGGACAATGGGGGCCCAATAGTCAAGTCCATGGGCTTTAGTGAGGTATTGGGCCTAATGGACCAGGGTCATGATTGTCCAATCCCCATAGGATGGGTTTGATGTGTAATGGGAATGGATTGTGATTGGATAAGTTTGGTCATGCCCAAACCATGTTTGGTAATTACCAAAAAGCATATGATCTGGGGTTAATTTGGGCTTTTTTGTACAAGGAGGGACAATGGGGGCCCAAAACTCAAGTCAATAGGGTTGTGTGAGGTATTGGGCCTAATGGACCCAATGACATGCTTGTTCAATCCCCATAGGATAGCTTTGATGAGTAATGATAAAGGATTGAGATTGGGAGAACATCCTCAACTTAGTGAGTTTGGTAATCCTCTAAACATGTTTGGTAGTTACCTTAAAGCATATGATTGGGGTGGGCTTTTTATTACAAGGAGGGACAATGGGGGCCCAAAAGTCAAGTCCGTGGGCTTTAGTGAGGTATTGGGCATAATGGACCTAGGGTCATGATTGTCCAATCCCTATAGGATGGGTTTGATGTGTAATGGGAATGGATTGTGATTGGATAAATTTGGTCATGCCCAAACCATGTTTGGTAATTACCTAAAAGCATATGATCTGGGGTTAATTTTGGCTTTTTAGTACAAGGAGGGACAATGGGGGCCCAATAGTCAAGTCCATGGGCTTTAGTGAGGTATTGGACCTAATGGACCAGGGTCATGATTGTCCAATCCCCATAGGATGGGTTTGATGTGTAATGGGAATGGATTGTGATTGGATAAGCTTGGTCATGCCCAAACCATGTTCGGTAATTACCTAAAAGCATATGATTAGAGGTTAATTTGGGCATTTTAGTACAAGGAGGGATAATGGGGGCCCAAAACTCAAGTCAGAAGGGTAGTGTGAGGTATTGGGCCTAATGGACCCAATGCCATGCTTGTCCAATCCCCATAGGATAGCATTGATGAGTAATGATAAAGGATTGAGATTGGGAGAACATCTTCCACTTAGTGGGTTTGGTAATCCCCTAAACAAGTTTAGTAGTTACCTTAAAGCATATGATTGGGGTTAATTTGGGCTTTTTATTACAAGGAGGGACAATGGGGGCCCAAAAGTCAAGTCCATGGGCTTTAGTGAGGTATTGGGCCTAATGGACCAAGGGGCATGATTGTCCAATCCCCATAGGATGGGTTTGATGTGTAATGGGAATGGATTGTGACTGGATAAGTTTGGTAATGCCCAAACCATGTTTGGTAATTACCTAAAATCATATGATATGGGGTTAATTTGGTCCTTTTTGTACAAGGAGGGACAATGGGGGCCCAAAACTCAAGTCAATAGGGTTATGTGAGGTATTGGGACTAATGGACCCAGTGGCATGCTTGTCCAATCCCCATAGGATAGCTTTGATGAGTAATGATAAAGGATTGAGATTGGGAGAACATCCTCCACTTAGTGAGTTTTGTAATCCCCTGAACATGTTTGGTAGTTACCTTAAAGCATATGATTCGGGTTAATTTGGGCTTTTTAGTACAAGGAGGGAGAATGGGGGCCCAAAAGTGAAGTCCATGGGCTTTAGTGAGGTATTGGGCCTAATGGACCAGGGTCATGATTGTCCAATGCTTATAGGATGGGATTGATGTGTAATGGGAATGGATTGTGATTGGATAAGTTTGGTCAAGCCCAAACTATGTTTGGTAATTACCTAAAAGAATATGATCTGGGGTTAATTTGGGCTTCTTAGTACAAGGAGGGACAATGGGGGCCCAATAGTCAAGTCTATGGGCTTTAGTGAGGTATTGGGCCTAATGGACCACTGTCATGATTGTCCAATCCCCATAAGATGGGTTTGATGTGTAATGGGAATGGATTGTGATTGGATAAGTTTGGTCATGCCCAAACCATGTTTGGTAATTACCCAAAAGCATATGATCTGGGGTTAATTTGGGCTTTTTTGTACAAGGAGGGACAATGGGGGCCCAAAACTCAAGTCAATAGGGTTGTGTGAGGTATTGGGCCTAATGGACCCAATGACATGCTTGTCCAATCCCCATAGGATAGCTTTGATGAGTAATGATAAAGGATTGAGATTGGGAGAACATCCTCCACTTAGTGGGTTTGGTAATCCTCTAAACATGTTTGGTAGTTACCTTAAAGCATATGATTGGGGTTAATTTGGGCTTTTTATTACAAGGAGGGACAATGGGGGCCTAAAAGTCAAGTCCGTGGGCTTTAGTGAGGGTATTGGGCCTAATGGACCAGTGGTCATGATTGTCCAATCCCCCATGGGATGGGTTTGATGTGTAATGGGAATGGATTGTGATTGGATAAATTTGGTCATGCCCAAACCATGTTTGGTAATTACCTAAAAGCATATGATCTGGGGTTAATTTTGGCTTTTTAGTACAAGGAGGGACAATGGGGGCCCAATAGTCAAGTCCATGGGCTTTAGTGAGGTATTGGGCCTAATGGACCAGGGTCATGATTGTCCAATCCCCATAGGATGGGTTTGATGTGTAATGGGAATGGATTGTGATTGGATAAGCTTGGTCATGCCCAAACCATGTTCGGTAATTACCTAAAAGCATATGATTAGAGGTTAATTTGGGCTTTTAGTACAAAGGAGGGATAATGGGGGCCCAAAACTCAAGTCGAAGGGTAGTGTGAGGTATTGGGCCTAATGGACCCAATGCCATGCTCATTCAATCCCCATAGGATAGCATTGATGAGTAATGATAAAGGATTGAGATTGGGAGAACATATTCCACTTAGTGGGTTTGGTAATCCCCTAAACAAGTTTAGTAGTTACCTTAAAGCATATGATTGGGGTTAATTTGGGCTTTTTATTACAAGGAGGGACAATGGGGGCCCCAAAAGTCAAGTCCATGGGCTTTAGTGAGGTATTGGGCCTAATGGACCAAGGGGCATGATTGTCCAATCCCCATAGGACGGGTTTGATGTGTAATGGGAATGGATCAGGACTGGATAAGTTTGGTAATGCCCAAACCATGTTTGGTAATTACCTAAAATCATATGATATGGGGTTAATTTGGTCCTTTTTGTACAAGGAGGGGACAATGGGGCCCAAAACTCAAGTCAATAGGGTTATGTGAGGTATTGGGCCTAATGGACCCCAGTGGCATGCTTGTCCAATCCCCATAGGATAGCTTTGATGAGTAATGATAAA
Organism: Beta corolliflora; assembly: GCA_947648045.1. Taxonomy (NCBI): domain Eukaryota; kingdom Viridiplantae; phylum Streptophyta; class Magnoliopsida; order Caryophyllales; family Amaranthaceae; genus Beta; species Beta corolliflora. Next base: position 1,403,973 of record CANSZD010003990.1, read on the forward strand.
GGATTGAGATTGGGAGAACATCCTCCACTTAGTGAGTTTGGTAATCCCCTAAACATGTTTGGTAGTTACCTTAAATCATATGATTGGGGTTAATTTGGGCTTTTTAGTACAAGGAGGGAGAATGGGGGCCCAAAAGTGAAGTCCATGGGCTTTAGTGAGGTATTGGGCCTAATGGACCAGGGTCATGATTGTCCAATGCTTATAGGATGGGATTGATGTGTAATGGGAATGGATTGTGATTGGATAAGTTTGGTCAAGCCCAAACTATGTTTGGTAATTACCTAAAAGAATATGATCTGGGGTTAATTTGGGCTTCTTAGTACAAGGAGGGACAATGGGGGCCCAATAGTCAAGTCCATGGGCTTTAGTGAGGTATTGGGCCTAATGGACCAGATTGTCATGATTGTCCAATCCCCATAGGATGGGTTTGATGTGTAATGGGAATGGATCGTGATTGGATAAATTTGGTCATGCCCAAACCATGTTTGTAATTACCAAAAAGCATATGATCCGGGGTTAATTTGGGCTTTTTTTGTACAAGGGAGGGAACAATGGGGGCCCAAAACTCAAGTCAACAGGGTTGTGTGAGGTATTGGGCCTAATGGACCCAATGACATGCTTGTCCAATCCCCATAGGATAGCTTTGATGAGTAATGATAAAGGATTGAGATTGGGAGAACATCCTCCACTTAGTGGGTTTGGTAATCCTCTAAACATGTTTGGTAGTTACCTTAAAGCATATGATTGGGGTTAATTTGGGCTTTTTATTACAAGGAGGGACAATGGGGGCCTAAAAGTCAAGTCCGTGGGCTTTAGTGAGGTATTGGGCCTAATGGACCCAGGGTCATGATTGTCCAATGCCCATAGGATGGGTTTGATGTGTAATGGGAATGGATTGTGATTGGATAAATTTGGTCATGCCCAAACCATGTTTGGTAATTACCTAAAAGCATATGATCCGGGGTTAATTTTGGCTTTTTAGTACAAGGAGGGACAATGGGGGCCCAATAGTCAAGTCCATGGGCTTTAGTGAGGTATTGGGCCTAATGGACCAGGGTCATGATTGTCCAATCCCCATAGGATGGGTTTGATGTGTAATGGGAATGGATTGTGATTGGATAAGCTTGGTCATGCCCAAACCATGTTCGGTAATTACCTAAAAGCATATGATTAGAGGTTAATTTGGGCTTTTTAGTACAAGGAGGGGATAATGGGGGCCCAAAACTCAAGTCGAAGGGTTGTGTGAGGTATTGGGCCTAATGGACCCAATGTCATGCTTGTCCAATCCCCATAGGATAGCATTGATGAGTAATGATAAAGGATTGAGATTGGGAGAACATATTCCACTTAGTGGGTTTGGTAATCCCCTAAACAAGTTTAGTAGTTACCTTAAAGCATATGATTGGGGTTAATTTGGGCTTTTTATTACAAGGGAGGGACAATGGGGGCCCAAAAAGTCAAGTCCATGGTCATTAGTGAGGTATTGGGCCTAATGGACCAAGGGGCATGATTGTCCAATCCCCATGGGATGGGTTTGATGTGTAATGGGAATGGATTGTGGATTGGATAAGTTTGGTAATGCCCAAACCATGTTTGGTAATTACCTAAAATCATATGATAAGGGGGTTAATTTGGTCTCTTTTTGTACAAGGAGGGACAATGGGGGCCCAAAACTCAAGTCAATAGGCTTTAGTGAGGTATTGGGACTAATGGACCAAGGGGCATGCTTGTCCAATCCCCTTAGGATGGCTTTGATAAGTAATGAAAAAGGATTGAGATTGGGAAATAGTGAGTTTGGTAATCCCCAAACCATGTTAGTTACCTAAAAGCATATGATTGGGGTTAATTTGGGCTTTTTTGTACAAGGGAGGGGAGAATGGGGCCCAAAAGTCGAAGTCCATAGGCTTTAGTGAGGTATTGGGGCCTAATGGACCCGAGGTCATGCTTGTTCAATCCTTAAGGATGGGATTGATGTGTAATGGGAATGGATTGTGATTGGATAAGTTTGGTAAAGCCCAAACTATGTTTCGTAATTACCTAAAAGCATATGATCCGGGGTTAATTTGGGCTTTTTAGTACAAGGAGAGATAATGGGGGCCCAAAACTCAAGTCAATAGGCTTTTGTGAGGTATTGGGCCTAATGGACCTACGTGGCATGCTTGTCCAATCCCCATAAGATGGGTTTGATGTGTAATGAGAAAGGATTGAGATGGGAGAAACTCATATGGGTTTGGTAATGCCCCAAAACATATTTGGTAATTACCTAAAAGCATATGATCTGGGGTTAATTTGGGCTTTTTTTTACAAGGAGGGACAATGGGGGCCCAAAACTCAAGTCAATGGGCTTGAGTGAGGTATTGGGCCTAATGGACCCAGGGACATGCTTGTCCAATCCCCATGGGATAGCTTTGATGAGTAATGAGAAAGGATTGAGATGGATAAATCGTTTGGTAATCCCCAAAACATGTTTGGTAATTACCTAAAAGCATATGATCCGGGGGTTAATTTGGGCTTTTTATTACAAGGAGGGACAATGGGGGCCAAAACTCAGAAGTCAATAGGGTTATTGGTGAGGTATTGGGCCTAATGGACCCAGTGGTCATGCTTGTCCAATCCCCATATGATGGGTTTCATGTGTAATGGGAATGGATTGGGATTGGATAAATTTGGTCATACCCAAACCATGTTTGATAATTACCTAAAAGCATATGATCCGGGGTTAATTTTGGCTTTTAGTACAAGGAGGGGACAATGGGGGCCCAAAACTCAAGTCAATAGGGCTTTGAGTGAGGTATTGGGCCTAATGGACCAAGGGGCATGATTGTCCAATCCCCATAGGATGGGTTTGATGTGTAATGGGAATGGATCGTGATTGGATAAGCTTGGTAATGCCCAAACCATTATTTGGTAATTACCTAAAAGCATATGATTAGGGGTTAATTTTGGCTTTTTAGTACAAGGAGGGATAATGGGGGCCCAAAACTCAAGTCGCAAGGGTTATAGTGAGGTATTGGGCCTAATGGACCCAAGGGCCATGATTGTCCATTCCCCATAGGATAGCTTCGATGAGTAATGATAAAGGATTTGCGAGATTGGATAACATGTTTGTTTGGTAATCCCCAAACAAGTTTAGTAATTACCTAAAAGCATATGAAAGGGGTTAATTTGGGCTTTTTAGTACAAATGAGGGACAATGGGGCCCAAAAGTCAAGTCCATGGGCTTTAGTGAGGTATTGGGCCTAATGGACCAAGGGGGCATGATTGTCCAATCCCCATAGGATGGGTTTGATGTGTAATGGGAATGGATTGTGATCGGATAAGTTTGGTAATGCCCAAACCATGTTTGTATTACCTAAAATCATATGATACGGGGTTAATTTGGGCTTTTTTTAAACAAGGAGGGACAATGGGGGCCCAAAACTCAAGTCAATAGGGTTTGTGAGGTATTGGGCCTAATGGACCAAGTGGCATGCTTGTCCAATTCCCCATAGGATAGTTTTGATGAGTAATGATAAGGAATTGGACTCCTCGACTTGGATAGGTTTGGTAATCCCCAAACATTATTTGGTAATTACCTAAAAGCATATGATATGGGGTTAATTTTGGCTTTTTAGTACAAGGAGGGAGAATGGGGGCCCCAAACTGAAGTCCATGGGCTTTAGGGGAGGTATTGGGCCTAATGGACCCAAGGGTCATGATTGTCCAATCTCATAGGATGGGCTTGATGAGCAATGGGAATGGATCGTGATTGGGTAAGTTTGGTAATGCCCAAACCTGTATTTGGTAATTACCTAAAAGCATATGATACGGGGTTAATTTGGGCTTTTTAGTACAATGAGGGGACAATGGGGGCCCAAAACTCAAGTCTATGGGCTTTAGTGAGGTATTGGGCCGAATGGACCAGTGGTCATGATTGTCCAATCTCCATAGGATGGGTTTGATATGTAATGGGAATGGATTGTGATTGGATAAGTTTGGTCATGCCCAAACCATGTTTGGTAATTACCTAAAAGCATATGATTTGGGGTTAATTTGGGCTTTTTTTGAAACAAGGAGGGACAATGGGGGCCCAAAACTCAAGTCAATAGGGTTGTGTGGTATTGGGCCTAATGGACCCAGTGGCATGCTTGTTCAATCCCCATAGGATAGCTTTGATGAGTAATGATAAAGGATTGAGATTGGATAAGTTTGGTAATGCCCAAACCATATTTGGTAATTACCTAAAAGCATATGATCGGGGTTAATTTGGGCTTTTTAGTACAAGGAGGGAAAATGGGGGCCCAAAACTCAAGTCATGGGCTTTAGTGAGGTATTGGGCCTAATGGACCAAGAGGCATGATTGTCCAATTCCCGTAGGATGGCTTTGATGTGCAATGTGAATGGATCGTGATTGGGTAAGTTTGGTAATGCCCAAACATGTTTTGTAATTACCTAAAAGCATATGATTTGGGGTTGATTTGGGCTTTTTTAGTACAAGTGAGGGACAATGGGGCCCAAAACTCAAGTCCATGGGTTTTGGTGAGGTATTGGGCCTAATGGACCCGAGGTCATGATTGTCCAATCCCCATAGGATGGGTTTGATGTGTAATGGGAATGGATTGTGATTGGATAAGTTTGGTAATCCCCAAACTATGTTTGGTAATTACCTAAAATCATATGATATGGGGTTAATTTGGGCTTTTTAGTACAAGGATGGACAATGGGGGCCCAAAACTCAAGTCAATAGGGTTGTGTGAGGTATTGGGCCTAATGGACCCAATGGCATGCTTGTCAATCCCCATAGGATAGCTTTGATGAGTAATGATAAAGGATTGAGATGGGAGAACATCCTCCACTTAGTGGTTTGGTAATCCCCTAAACATGTTTGGTAGTTACCTTAAAGCATATGATTGGGGTTAATTTGGGTTATTTAGTACAAGGAGGGAGAATGGGGGCCCAAAAGTGAAGTCCATGGGCTTTAGTGAGGTATTGGGCCTAATGGACCAGTGGCCATGATTGTCCAATCCTCTAGGATGGGTTTGATGGGTAATGGGAATGGATTGTGATTGGATAAGTTTGTTCATGCCCAAACCATGTTTAGTAATTACCTAAAAGCATATGATCGGAGGTTAATTTGGGCTTTTTAGTACAAGGAGGGACAATGGGGGCCCAATAGTCAAGTCCATGGGCTTTAGTGAGGTATTGGGCCAAATGGACCAGGGGTCATGATTGTCCAATCCCCATGAGGATGGGTTTGATATGTAATGGGAATGGATTGTGATTGGATAAGTTTGGTCATGCCCCGAACCATGTTATTACCTAAAAGCATATGATCTCGGGGTTAATTTGGGCATTTTTGAAACAAGGAGGGACAATGGGGACCCAAAATTCAAGTCAATTGGGTTGTGTGGTATTGGGCCTAATGGACCCAATGGCATGCTTGTTCAATCCCCATAGGATAGCTTTGATGAGTAATGATAAAGGATTGTGATTGGATAAGTTTGGTAATACCCAAACCATGTTTGGTAATTACCTTAAAGCATATGATTTGGGGTTAATTTGGGCTTTTTAGTACAAGGAGTGACAATGGGGGCCCAAAACTCAAGTCCATGGGCTTTAGTGAGGTATTGGGGCCAAATGGACCAAGGTCATGATTGTCCAATCCCCATAGGATGGGTTTGATGGGTAATGGGAATGGATTGTGATTGGATATGTTTGGTCAGCCCAAACCATGTTTGGTAATTAGCTAAAAGTATATGATCTAGGTAAATTTAGGCTTTTTAGTACAAGGAGAGACAATGGGGGCCCAATAGTCAAGTCCATGGGCTTTAGTAAGGGATTGGGCCTAATGGACCAGTGAGTCATGATTGTCCAATCCCCAGGATGGGTTTGATATGTAATGGGAATGGATTGTGATTGGATAAGTTTGGTCATGCCCCAAACCATGTTATTACCTAAAAGCATATGATCCGGGGTTAATTTAGGCTTTTTTTAAACTAGGAGAGGGACAATGGGGCCCAAAACTCAAGTCAATAGGGTTGTGTGGTATTGGGCCTAATGGATCCGATGGCATGCTTGTTCGATCCCCATAGGATAGCTTTGATGAGTAATGATAAAGGATTGTGATTCGATAAGTTTGGTAATGCCCAAACCATGTTTGGTAATTACCTAAAAGCATATGATCTTGGGGTTAATTTGGGCTTTTTATTACAAGGATGGACAATGGGGCCCAAAACTCAAGTCCAGTGGCTTTAGTGAGGTATTGGGCCTAATGGAACAAGAGGCATGATTGTCCAACCCCATAGGATGGCTTTGATGAGCAATGGGAATGGATCGTGATTGGGTAAGTTTGGTAATGCCCAAACCGTATTTGGTAATTACCTAAAAGCATATGATGCGGGGTTAATTTGGGCTTTTTAGTACAATGAGGGACAATGGGGCCCAAAACTCAAGTCCATGGGCTTTGGTGAGGTATTGGGCCTAATGGACCGAGTGGTCATGATTGTCCAATCCCCATAGGATGGGTTTGATGGGTAATGGGAATGGATTGTGATTGGATAAGTTTTGTCATGCCCAAACCATGTTTGGTAATTACCAAAAAGCATATGATCTCGGGTTAATTTGGGCTTTTTTGTACAAGGAGGGACAATGGGGGCACAAAACTCAAGTCAATAGGGTTGTGTGAGGTATTGGGCCCAATGGACCCTAGTGGCATGCTTGTCCAATCCCCATAGGATAACTTTGATGAGTAATGAAGGATAGAGATTGGGAGAACATCCTCCACTTTTTTGGGTTTGGTAATCCTCTAAACATGTTTGGTAGTTACCTTAAAGCATATGATTGGGGTTAATTTGGGCTTTTTATTACAAGGAGGGACAATGGGGCCCAAAAGTCAAGTCCATGGGCTTTAGTGAGGTATTGGGCCTAATGGAACAAGGGGCATGATTGTCCAATCCCCATAGGATGGGTTTGATGTGTAATGCGAATGGATTGTAACTGGATAAGTTTGGTAATGCCCAAACCATGTATGGTAATTACCTAAAAGCATATGATCTGGGGTTATTTTGGGCTTTTTAGTACAAGGAGGGACAATGGGGGCCCCAAAACTCAAGTCCATGGGCTTTAGTGAGGTATTGGGCCTAATGGACCCAGGGTCATGATTATCCAATCCCCATAAGATGGGTTTGATGTGTAATGGGAGTGGATTGTAATTGGGTAGATTTGGTAATGCTTAAACCTTGTTTGGTGATTACTTACAACCATATGATCTGGGGTCAATTTGGGCTTTTTAGTACAAGGAGGGACAATGGGGGCCCAAAACTCAAGTCAATAGGGTTGTGTGAGGTATTGGACCTAATGGACCCAGTGGCATGCTTGTTCTATCCCCATAGGATAGCTTTGATGAGTAATGATAAAGGATTGAGATTGGGAGAACATCCTCCACTTAATGGGTTTGGTAATCCCCTGAACATGTGTGGTAGTTACTTTAAAGCATATGATTGGGGTTATTTTGGGTTTTTTAGTACAAGGAGGGACAATGGGGGCCCAAAACTCAAGTCCATGGGCTTTAGTGAGGTATTTGGGCCTAATGAACCCGAGGATCATGATTGTCCAATCCCATAGGATGGGTTTGATGTGTAATAGGAATGGATTTTGATTGGGTAGATTTGGTAATGCCCAAACCTTGTTTGGTGATTTCCTAAAAGCATATGATATGGGGTCAATTTAAGCTTTTTAGTACAAGGCGGGACAATGGGGGCCCAAAACTCAAGTTAATAGGGTTGTGTGAGGTGTTGGGCCTAATGGACCTAGTGGCATGCTTGTTCAATCCCCATAGGATAGCTTTGATGAGTAATGATAAAGGATTGAGATTGGGAGAACATCCTCCACTTAGTGGGTTTGGTAATCCCCTGAACATGTTTGGTAGTTACCTTAAAGCATATGATTGGGGTTAATTTGGGCTTTTTAGTACAAGGAGGGACAATAGGGGCCCAAAAGTCATGTACATGGGCTTTGTTGAGGTATTGGGCCTAATGGACCCAGGGACATGATTGTGAAATTCTCATGATGAGCAATGGAAATGGATTGTGATTGGATACATTTGGTAATGCCCAAACCTTGTTTGGTAATTACCTAAAAGCATATTAATTACCTGGGATTATTAAAAGTACTATTGAAATCTTTGGGTTCGTATAATTTAATTTGAATGACATTGGTGGCTAGGTCTTAACAGTCTGCACAGTTTGGTTATTACCTAAAGTTTTCAAATGATTAAGGAAAACCAGAAATAAGTATTAGGCCAAAGAAAATAAGGATTGATGGTAGAGTAGTTTTTATGTAAAATTTAGATTTTGACTTTGTTTGGTAATCACCAAATCGGTTTGATAGTTACCAAAACTATTTGTTTTGGGGGTAAAATACGAAAATTCAAAATTGAATTGTTGAACATAATTTGTAAAACCAAAATACTAAGGGCATTTTTGTACTTTTGCCGACCTCTATTTCAAAGAACCGCCAACTTCTTCCCTCAATTTCTCTCTCCTAAAACTTCCCTCATTTTCTCTCTCCTAAAACTTCCATAATTCTCAACTTCCTCCACATTCTCTCTCATTAACCACCACTTTCTTCTCCCAAAAAAAGCAAAGCGGTTCTCTGACAAACCACGACGTTTTTTCGCATCAAATCCGACAACACTTTCGGCATTAAATTTTGTTGAAGGTGAGTTTCAATCTAGGGTTTAATTTTTTAGGTCAATTTGGAAGTTTTGAATAGTGGTACCATACAACTCCATTCATGTTTGAATTGTGAAATATATGATTTAAGTAATTGAATAGTGAAAGTTAATGTTTTGTCTTGATTATGGCAATTTCGATTTTTATTGGAATTGTGATATGGCAATTTTGATTTTTTTGGAATTGTGATATTAAATTATTTATTGTTAGCACTTGATTATGTTGTTCTGAATTGATTAAAGGACTTATTTTGATATTTTGGGGGGAAGAGGAAGGATTGTGTTTGAATCATATGAGTTGTGCGTTTCTAACACATCAATTTGGTGCTTACCAAAATTCTGAAACATATCATTTAAGGATATGAATATTAAAATTTAGGGTTTTGATTTGTGGCGATTTGTTGTTGTCCATTGATTTATGTATTTGAAGAGTGAAAGTTAGGGTTTTATTGTAAGTTTTGTTTTGAAATTGACCATAGAAGAAATTTGTAAGAATGTAATTATCATGTTAGTTTTAGAAAAGATCGAAGTTTGGACCATGGTTTCATTGATGAATTAGAAAGATATTGTTGTGATGATTTAAACTTTGTTGGGTGGTTCTCTAAACGCTTTGGGAATAGGGATTTATGTTTATTTGTAATCTATGCTAGTATTGTTTGATTTTTGAATTTGTAAAGATGGCTATAATAAGGCTAGGTTATTACCAAAACTTTGTTGAAATTGTGGTGATATTATGAATTGTGAGTTTTCTTATAATCTATGCTTATATTGTTTGGTACATGAATATTAAATGGTATATACAATAAGGCTAGGGTTATACTAGTCCTACCTTTTTCAATTCCCTTAATTGTGTTTGGTAATCTATGTTAGTATTTTGTCACCTTTATTTAGTAATTACCTAAATATGTTTGGTGATTACCAAAACATTATAGAAATTGTGGTGATGTTATGAATTGTAAGTTTTCATGTAATCTATGCTAGTATGGTTTGGTTCATGAATATATAATGATGGCTATAATAAGGTTGGGTTTATAATTCACCAATCTTTGGCAATTGCCTTAAATGTGTTTGGTTATTCATGCTAGTGTTGCCTCACCTGTGTTTGGTAATAACCTGATGTATGTTTGGTGATTATCAAAATTTAATAGAAATTGTGGTCTTTGTTATGGATTGTAAGTTGTCATGTATTCTATGCTAATATTATTTGGTTCATGAATAATAAATGGTATCTATAATAAGTATAGGTTTATACTTGTCCTAGAGTTTTCAATTCCCTTAGCGTGTTTCGTAATCATGTTTAGTGTTGCCTCACCCGTATTTGGTAATTACCTCGAATATCTTTGGTGATTATCAAAAGTTTATTGAAATTGTGGTGATGTATGCTTGGTGATTACCAAAGTATTCAGAATTGTGCTTCTCATTTGTATGCTTTTTGGTTATTACCAAAACCATGTCTGGTTATTACTTAACCTGTCAGTATGTGTAATGTGCTTATTAAATAAATTTTTTGGCCAGTGAGATGGCAAGGGTAAAGAGGACAGCTATGAGGCCTACGAGAAAGAATAAGGAGCAAAATGCTGGTGATGATTCGGATTATGTGGACTCCGAGGAAGGCGAATAATCCCCACCTCCATCCCCACCTCTTGCATCTAGAAAAGGCAAGCTAAAAAAACGCAAGAGGCATCTACTTACGGTAGGTCACGTAAAAGGAAACGTGTGTTTTCGGGTGTTGATCCTATTGTTCCCAAAACTAATTCGCACCCAGACCATTCTCAACGTTACAAAAAAAAATTGGTACACATCAGGTGCACTCAGGTAGGACAGTGGACTTTGGGTCTTTGGAAACTAACGGTGCAAACTTTCTTTTTGATTGGTTTTCATACCAACAATGGCATAAACTACTTCAGGCTAAGTTTCCTTGCTATCCTGAACTTGTGAAAATATTCTACACCCATCTTGAAGTCGATGACACTGATGATGGCAGAGTAACATCTTGGGTGAAAGGTGTCGAAATCTCGTTCGATGATATAGAACTTGGAAGAATTCTTGATATGCCTGTCGATGGTGAGTGGCATTACCCTTGAACAAACCGGTGAAGTCGATGATTTTGATATTCGAAGTGCAACAAGCTGTTGTTAATGGATGATGAAGACGAGAGGACCCGTAAGCCTCAAGTTGATGAGCTTCCTCTCGAGACTCGTTTCCTCCTCCTTGTCATTCAGCAGTCCTTCAATGCTCGGATAGGGGGGAAATCAACATTAACGTGGGCTGACATGTTCATTATGTATTTTGTCATTTCAAAGAAAAAAATGAACATGACGCGTTTCATGGTGGAGCTAATGTCCCATATAAGCAGATCAGAAGGTCGTAAGTCCTGTTTGCCCTATGGCATGTGGTTGGACTTGCGGTTTTTACTAAATTTAAAGTGGATTTGAAAGATGAGGTTGTAAAGGAGATGAATCATGATCCATTTGACTATAGGACCATCACTCATGCTCTAGGCTTCACTTTTGATGAAACGGTTGATAAATGGGTGAAGGTGAAAAAGAGGGGTGTACTTGTAGCTGACAAAGGGGAGAGGAAAAGGGGCGATGGGCCAAGTGGAGAAGAGGTTGGTGGAGTTATTACATCGATTGGGAGAAATGTTCTTTGAGACGTTGAGTAACACACAACATGTCCTTGTGGAGGCCAAAATGGTACAAGAAATGCTCAAACGTGCATATCCGGAATTTTTCCCGATGATTTCATGCATGACCTCGGGAATAGGATGCATTTGGAGGTGATGAAAGGGGACCGCTCCAACGGGGCCTCGACGAGCGAAGAGGAAACCGTAGATAGCGGGAGATGAAAATTATGGTAATAATTATTGAATTGGTTATTAAAGTCATTCTTTTTTCGATTATTAGGCCATTACGAGAATATATAAATGTGGAATAAGGTAATCTGTTATTGTTTGGTAATGACATAAATATGTTTAGGCATTACTAAAACTTTAAAAAGTTGGTGGTAGGTAATCCGTAGTCATTTAGTAATCACCAAAATAGTTTTAGTCATTATGTAAGACTGATAAATTTAGGATTATGTTATCTTAAATAGTTTAGTAATGTCCTGAACATGTTTAGATATTACCTAATGTTACAAAGTTTAGGGTAGGTATTATGCTTGTTTTAGGTAATGAGACATGTAGATGAGGAATAAGGTAATCTGATACTGTTTGGTAATGACATAAACATTGTTAGGCATTTCCAAAAACTTAAAAAGTTGGTGATAGGTCATCTGCCAACTTTTAGGATTATGTTGTCTGACATAATTTGGTAATGACCTGAACTTGTTTGACATTACTAAATGTTTAAATAATTTGAGTAGGTACTATGCCAATTTTAGGTAATGATTTTCAATCGTTACCAGTTTTTATTAATCTCAATATATTTGATTGAATTGGTTATTGAATGTACACAGGTTCTGATCATGCTGATGGTAATGGTGATGGAGAAGAAGAGGAAGATGATGGAGAAGCAAACAAGACCTATGCCTCTGACCCCGAGACTTAAATTGATGTGTAATATTTGGTGCTTGAATTAGATATTTATAATATGGTTTTATAATTAGGATCTATGAATTCTATTTGGTTTTCAATGATAATATTTATTTAGGTAGTTGGTACTATAGCTTTTGTGGACATACTTACTATTAAGTTTGTAATGTTGTCTTTCCATTAGGATATATGGATTGTATTTGATTTTGAAGCACAATGTTTGCTTTGCTTATTGGTAGTAAAACTTATTATTATATTTTATGATTTCATGTTTGGAGGTTTGGTTATTACCTAAAGTAGTTTGGTAATCACCAAACACAAACAAAGTCTACATATTCATTTATAATGTGTAAATATTCATTTATCTGGTGATTTGCTTAGTCATCAAATAATCAACTTTTAAAAAAATAAATAGCTATTAAAGGGGCGGGTTTATATCTCAAATGTTAAAAGTGAATTTAATTTATTTATTATTATTTTAGCCACCAAAGATATATAGCGCATAAGCCATTTTGTTTTAGGTGATAACCCGGAATAAATGTTTGGTGATTGCAGAAGCATGCTTGGTAATATCTAACTTGACCAGATTATGAATAATAGGCTTATCAGTTTGATGATGTTTGGTGATTACCAACTATGTCAGACCAACTTGTGTAATTGTGTTCTGAAGAGTTCTAGGTAATGACTAAACACATTTTGGTGATTACCAAACAGTTTTAGACCAACAAATGCATTTGTGGAGAGGTTTAGGTAATTACTAAAACTGTTTTGGTGATTACCAAATAGGTTTAGACCAACAAATACATTTGTGGAGAGGTTTAGGTAACTACTAAAAGGTTTTGGTGATCACTAAATAATGTCAAACACTAGGTGAAAATGTATATTGAGATATACAAAAAAAAAATATCATGATCCAAAAAGAGATACAAAAAAAATCATGATTCCCCGAAAATGGTTGCGGGCACCAACCAATAACTAGCAAAACTACCAAAATGGTTAGGGCCCCCAATCAAAAACTAGGGGATCCTTCTTAAAGTGAGAAACTTCATAGCACGAAATGCGGTCTGCTTTGCTTCTCCGAGTATAAATGTTCTAGGCATATGATTCTTTATGTCGCTAAGTTTGAGGGAGTTGCTTGTCTCGGGTTTTTGTGCGGAGTAACGGGAGGTGTCTTGTTGAGATCGATTGACACGGTTTCGCTCTCCTCCGCATTCTTCTTAGGCGTGGAGGCCTCATTGAACAAACATTTTGCCTTCTTCCTTTTTAGATTACCCTTTACCAGCCTACCTTAGGATCATTTAAACCTACGAAAACCCTTGGAGTTAAGGTATGGTCATTTATCTCACGGTGGAGCGGACAAGCGAAGCTTGAAGAAAGCCGCCTTCGGCTTTTGTGATGACTTGTACGTTTTGGAATACGTGCTACAAAGTTTTTTTGTTTCCAATGTGAGGTACGCAAACCGTCCAAGTATCACGACATCATCATCAGCTCTTGAATTGATCCATGGCCTCGCTTGGATCGGAGATTGTCTTTGCATGTTTTGTCCATCGACGGAGAATATTTCCCACAGGAATCCGATCAAAATAAGCGAGACTTCATGACAAAGAAACATGTGGCGACATGGGAAACCAATCGATTCAAACTTCGAGACAACAACAATACATTGTCTCCAATTCTTTTATAATAAGCAACAATGTATTGTGCATCTTTGTGCTCGGAGTTTGATAGCCAATAACATGTAAGCTTGGACCATCGGGATGGAAATGTTCAACTTGAGTATCAATGACGACGTGCATTGTTTCATAGTCAAGTTCTTTGCACATCATGTTATAAGCACCCCGCGTATATATAGTTGATGCATGTTGTTTGACATTCTTGAAGACTCCTTTCACTACCGCGGATGTGTGTTCCGTGATGTAATCATCTTACGTCTCGGTGAATCGATTCTTTTTAGTGCTATGTCATACAATGCAATAAATCTATACAACTTTATTTTCGTTCCAAGAACAGTCTTCAAAGTGCGGTTCATTGACTCGCATCTCTATGTGCTTCTCATACCTATTCATTGGTTAAATAAGTGAGAACTTTGTGCAAGAATAATTTAGATAAGGAAAAATTGACACTATGGAAATTTGAACTATTAGCGATTTTCTTTAATAGGTACCAACTTTCAATATTCCGATTGGGGGCCCAAGTATGTCATGACCCATTTTTACATGGACCCAAAGAGGTCATTTAACTCTGCTACTTCGGAGTTAATAAAGTCACGTGATTCATTAAATGATCACATGACTTTAAAAACCCACCCCCACCCTTCATTTTCTAACCCAATTCTCTCTCTTCTTCATTTCTCCGATGCCGGCCCACGGCGGCCCCTTCCTCCTCCTCCTCGGCCTCACCAACACCGTCGGCGGCGCCACCACACCGACAAACAATCCATGGTGCGCTTCATTAACGCCTACCTTTCTTCGCACAACGTCTCAATTTCTCTCTCCTTCAAACCCTTGCCTTGACCCAAAGTCGTCACGACATTCTTCGATTTCTCCTCTCTCGCTTCGGTTTCGCGGTAACTCCTCTTTGCTCCTCATACTTTTTCCGCAGATGCTTTTTGTTATTTATTGGCTTGTTCGGCTTTCATTATATTTCAACAATTTTGTTTATTGTAATGATTTACGCTAGTTTAGGAAATTAGGGATTAAGGAGAATATGTTCAATTTGTATTTGTAATTGATATTTGTATTTACGCTAGTTTAGGAAATTAGGGATTCGGGAACTTCGGTGACACCGGTTGCTTTGGTTTTGGTATTCAAGAGCACATTGATCTTGGAATTAAGTGAGTTTAACTTCTTTACCAGGTGATTCTAGTGTCATTTTTACAATTGCGATATTTGCGTATCTGGATGAATTAGTATATGATCATTTTTACAAGTTGGTGATTTGTAGTGTATCTCGAATGAATTAGTCTATGATGATTCTTGTTTCTCAAATATCATTATTGTGTTGTATACATTCTATAGAACAATGTGAATCTCCTTGTGAAACATGACAAGCTGTATTTCTTCTTGTGTATTTTTATTTGTTTTGGATGTTACGATAATAGCAATCGAGTCATGACTTCTGGTTAAGCAAGTTAGTGTGTTCATTACCTTGTTATTGTGTTCATTACCTTGTTACCATGAATAGAAGAAAGGGGGAAGCGGAAAGCGAACGGGGAACCTAGCGGCCGGCGAAGAACGACGGTGAGAGTTATGAGTGTTTTCGTCGGCAAGAAAATCGGGGGTGGATTGGTGGTTTCACGGTGGGGTAGGACGTTGGAGAATGTTCACAATGGGTAGATGACAATTGGATAGGGAGGGAGAATAAAGGTTTCGAAATTAAAAATAATATAAAAGAATATCGGTTTACCTCCTTAGCGAGGTCATAAAGTAAATGCGGGTCCAATAAAAGAAAATGCCCCCAAAAGTTAGGCCCCCACTGGAATATTGAAAGTTGGTACCTATTAAAGAGAACCGCTCATAGTTGAGCCCCATAGCATCAATTTTTCCTTTAGATAATTACTTGGAACAAGCATAAGTAGTCACTTAACAAGGTGGGTACTCACCAAAACATGTTAGGTAATTACTAAACTCTCGAGTGATCTTCGGTGTTTACTAAGAAGTTGGTATTCACTATTTAGTAATCACCTAGACAAGGTATGGTAATTACCTAAACATTAGAAAGCTATGCATGGAGGGAATAATTTGGATTTATTCTTACCGGCAAAAAGTGGCCATGCATAAATGCTTCTCCCCATTTTTCTTTGTTATCGTACAAATTCTTAGCCCATTGTTTATCTTGCAATTTGTACTTTACAACAAGTTCACGCCACACATCTTCAAATTCTTCTCTTGTTCGACATTTGTCAACGCATTTCATGAACCCATTTGTCAAACCGTTTTCCTCCATTATTTTTATATTCCTCATCAAATGCCACAAACATAATCTATGATGGGCATTTGGTAGGACAATCATGATTGCGCGGCCATGGCCTTGTCCCCATCGGTTATGACCGTGTGTGGTATATTTTCTTCCCCATATTGGATCAAGTTGCTCCCAAAACCCATTTATAGGTCTCAGTCGTTTCATCCGAAACCAAAGCAACAACGAATGAGGCTGTTTTTTCCCATGGTGATTGATGCCGACGATAGCAACTAATGGCTTATTGTAAGCGTTGCACTTGTAAGTCGTGTCAAACGCAATGACATTACCAAAGGTTTTGTAATTGCGGCGGGACGTCCGTCACACCAAAACATCTTCTCCAAGCTTTTGTCTTTGTCCCGTGTGTATGTTTAGAAAAAGTCATTGTCATGCGTTCGTGCACAAAGCAAGTACGCCATTACCGCCTCTGCATCACCATCGCCAATTTCTTCCTTTTCCAACTGGTTAATAGTGTTGTACATGTCCTTTGCTAGGAAAGAAACTTTGTCAGGACCTCCTGCTTCTTGAACAAAATTTGGCATAGTTACACAAGGAGAAACTCCCGAATTGATCATGGCTTTAATACGAGCCTTTTCAGCCTCGGAAACAATACGATAGTGTCTGTAAAAAAATGATTATCATAACTTGTTAATTTTTTAATTGTCAATGTGAACCACACAATGGCACATTTTATGATATAAATCATGTTTAGCGATCATATATCTCCACCAGTTGACCATATTTGGTAGTATTCAAAAGCAATTCATGTAATAACTAAAACAAATACATGGAGTGATAGGTAATCACCAAACGTTTGGTAATTACCAAATGAAAAAAAAAACTAGAGACTCCAAACATTTTCATTTTCTGGACAGGTTAAGTAATTACTAACTACAGGATAGGTAATCACCAAACATAGTTCAACCACTTCGTATTTATCATTATATTTTAGGATTTTTTAACAAGAATAATACAAACTTTTGCCCGTTCTCTCGCAATAATACAAACTTTTGATTATTTTTAATAATACAAACTTTTGATCAAAATTCCTCCAGTAGGTCAAGTCCGGTTTTTAACTTGTTGTAGGAGGTAACTGGCTGAGGTGGTTCAGGTGGGTGGGGGGTTGGGGGAGGGGGGACAAAGAAGAAAGATCATTTTGTAATTTTTTTTGATTTTTTTACCGGTTATAAGTCAACTTGACCTACTGGAGGAATTTTGATGTAAAGTTTGTATTATTAAAAAATAATCAAAAGTTTGCATTATTGCGAGAGAACGGGCAAAAGTTTGTATTATTCTTGTTAAAAAATCCTATATTTTATCAACCACACCAAACTCCAAACAAGTTGCTTATCCAAATCATTACCATAAGTTTAGGTCATTACCCCAAACAAGTTGTGGTAATTACCTAACTGATGAAGATAATACCTTAAGAAATATCATGTTGAAAGAAGTAAGCGTAATGAACCCTTACTGAAAATACCATAAGAATGGTAGTTGTTGTGAGGGAACAAGATCATGATTGTGGACATCGTTGAATTCCTTGATAAAGTATTTTTCCTCAAGTTTATCCCATTTGAACTTAACAATCGCCTGACAACCGCATCTTGTAAGTGCTCTTTCGGAACCTTTCCTATTTGGATTTTCCAAATATTGGTTATCCCGAAAACCTTGTTTATTGCACCATATGATTTTTGAGGTGAAGTGATCACCACTTGCACTCTTAGTTGGGGCCTTGTGTCGGATTCCAAATCCTTTAACCTTGGCATACAATATATAAAAACCGAACATAGTTTTCAAGAGTGTCAAAGTATAATCGCTTCATATCTTCCTCATCGAAATCTTCTAGATCTTTGTCAAATTTCTCCTAAATCTCCATATCAAAGAAAGTATCAGTGTCGTCAATATCCTCATCCATCGGGGAGTTAGGTGTATCCCAAGCTTTGTCTTCTTCGTGAAATTTGTGAGGATTCTCCAAGTCATCCAAGTCATCAATATGTTGAGTATCGTCACCCTTTACGGACCTTGGTGAATGAATAGCTTCGTCTTCTATATCATGTTTTTGAGTAAACTCCAAGTCATCCAAGCCATCTATATGTTCATTGTGCTCCGTTGACGCCATGAGTTTACGTATTGTTCATACGCACTCCAATAACCTCTGAATGTAAAATGTTGAATGTAATTAGAAATCCATCATCATCAATTGCTAAAGCCAATGCAATCATAAAAATTAAGTGCAATGCCAATGCAATCATGTGTTTGGTTATTACCTGATTAGTTTTGGTGATTACCAAAATATTCCAGAAATTGTAGTGATTTTATGAATTGGAAGTTTTCATGTAATCTATGCATCCTAGTGTTGTGGAATTTATGAATATTTAATGATATCTATAATAAGACTAGGTTTATACTATTTGTAGACTTTTCAATTCCTTAAAGCTGTGTTTGGTAATTACTCGATGTATGTTTGGTGATTATCAAAAAATTGTAGAAGTTGTTTTGGTGTTATGAATTGTAAATTTTCATCTGATTACGCTAGTATTGATTGGTTTATGAAAAGTTAATGATGGCTATAATAATGCTAGGTTTATACTTGTCCTATATTTTTGAATTCCCTTAACTGTGTTAGGAAATTCTGTATACTTTTGGTAACAACCTAAATATATGCAGGTCATTACTAAACATGAACTGTACAAGGAAACGTTTATACCACTAATTATGGAAAAAAATACCATTGAAAGAGAAAGCTAAGTTTCACCACTTTATTTAAACTTAGAATCTTCACTTTGGTTGTTTTGTTCCCAAAAATAAAATGAAATGCTTTGTTTAGTTTTTAGGGTTTACTTTTTTTTTACTTTTAATTTATGTGGAACTATAATATTATAAATGTTAAATCTTAAGCATTTATTGATTTTTTCAAAGTCAAATACTACATTTATTGTTGTTACAACCATAAAAAAACAATAAATGCTTTAGATGATGATTATGAATGTTATCATGATAATATTTTGAGGAAATTGTGGTTTCATATAATGGAAGTAAAGAGTCTTTTTGTAACATTAATGAATAATTCATAGTTGAAGAACAAAAATATAAATTTAGGATATAAAAAATCTAACATTTTTCTTAATGGATGAAGGTTTCCTCCAATGGAGTTTGAACTTGATTTCCTAGAATTGACTTGAGTTGATGGCTTGTGTTACAAAAGTCAAAAAATATAGGTTAGGGCATAAAAAAATTTATATTTTCTTTTACCTTTTATTTTGTTAAAAAAAGTTGATATTTTTTCATTGTGGGAAACCGCCCCTTTTAGTATTATTCCCCCCTTTTCTCTTCCCACTCTTCCTCATTCTTTACTCACTCTCATTTTCTCTCTCCTCCCTAACCGCCATTTTCCTCTCTACATCATCCCCTGATTTTTTTCGTTTCTCTCTCCTCCCTAACAACCACCGTGAAGAACCACTGGCATGAAAACCTGCAAAAGTCGCCGGAAAACGCTTACCGAGGTTTATTTTCGACCCACATTTTCATCAATTTTTGGTTTCTGTTTTAGAGCAAGTATAAGTTGTTTCTTGTTTTTCTTTTTTTTTTCTATGTTTGAATGGTTTTTTTCCTATGTTTGAATGTACTTATTTTGTGACTGAATTATATGATTGGGTTGGTTTGTTATGATAAGTACTTAATTTGAATTTTGCCCTAAAAAGTTGCGAGTGTTGTAAAATAACTATTTTATGGGTTTGGTTATACTGTGGTTTTAGGATGGTCCTTGATGAAGAACATTGAGTAATATCCACTTTTGCATGTAATTTTGAATATGTGGTGAATACAAAGAGATTTTTGGTAATTACCTTAATTTTTGGGAATGATGTATATTATTCGAGTTGTTTCATTTGTCGACTTCTTTGTTTTTTCTTCAAAGTTTAATGGAAAATTATATCTTGTGTCAAAAAAGTTGTGTAACACAGAATTTTGGGTTATGATGTATATTGTTGGGGGTTAATTATATGAGAACTTCTTTGAATTTTCTTCAAAATTTAATGAAAAATTATATCTTGTGTCAAAAATGTTTTGTCACACTGAATTCTTAAGGTAATATATTTGTTAAATTTGTTGCTATTTATGCTTCAGATGTGGTTTGTTTATCAATAAGATGCAACATATGGTGATTACCTAAATCTGATTGGTGATACCTGTAATAAGTTTGGTAATAACCAAACTTGTTTTGGTAATTATCAAAACCGTTAATTAATTGTGATTTTTGTTAAATGTTGAGATTCTTTTAATGTTGTTAGGCACGATGTCAAAGAGAAAGCAACCCGAATCGGATGAGGTAGATGTCATACCTCTTGCTAAACGGCAAACCAACATGCCGAGAGTGCATCCACAAGCAAGGTATGGACGCAACTATAATTCTTTAAGGACTTTTGTTGCCTTTTTAGAAACTCTATAATTTGATTAATAATTAATACTTTATAATATCCACACAGAGTACATGGTCAACTTTAGGAGATGTTGATTTGTTTGTTGATGTCAATAAAAAGTTTCCGAGAGACAAGAAGAACGTTTTGATCCAACTTGGTTTTGATTGCTTGTTTTTCATAAGTTGCAAGGTAATAAGGAAAACGATGTGTAAGTGGGTGATTGACCACTTCGATCCTAAAACACACATCTTACATATTCATGGGAAACAAACAGTAATAACCCTGACGCATGTGGAATGGTTGTTGGGGTTTAAAAGCGTAGGATTTGATATTGAGAGTAAAATGCTTGACGACGATTATGAGGAAAGGATTATGGGGTTGGCTAATATGGATTTAGATAACATGGTCTGTCAATCTACGCAAACTTGATCATGACGACAAGTTGTTCAATGCGTTGTTCACCCTCTTCATGATTCTTGCACTACTTTCACCCACCCACGATCGTAAACCCAAGGAGGGATGGCTTCATGTAGTGGTTAACGCGGAGATGATTCCGCGATGGATACGCCAAGTTTATCTTCGACACTTCGGTCAGGTGAAGTGGCTAAATTTCAAGCCAACCCACCCGGTGCAAATGTTGGTGGTTGTTTCTGTTTTGGAAGGTAAATATTCATTACTTATTTGCCTCTCCACATGTATAATAGTTGGTCTAACATTGTTTGATAATAACCAAAATGGTTTTAGTAATTACCTAAACTTCTTTTGAACACATACAAGTTGGTCTGACATTGTTTGGTAATCAGTAAACGTGTTTTAGTAATTACCTAAAACTCTTCAGAACAGAAGTATATAAGTTGGTCTGACATTGTTTAGCAATCACCAAAATAGTTTTAGTAATTGTCGAAACCTCTTCAGAACACAATATAGTGTTCTTGCTGAGTTTGGGAATTTCCTCTGATGGTTTATGTCATTGCCTAAATGATTTGGGGTATATCTTAACATAATCAGCTGATTAATTTATCTTCTTAACGTATTTGATAATTACCAAACATGTTTAGGTGAGGTCTAAAGCAAAATGTATATGATAAAATTTTTCATTCTATGGTTTACCTTGAGTAAATAAAAAATTATTTTGGAATTGTTATATCTGTAACAGTTGATTTTCACTGAGTACTCTTGGGTTTGTGGCCTCGACGAGATTTGGAGGTTTAAGACTCCAAGAGTGGTTGACTGGATTGATGCCAACACCAAGCGTTTGAATGACGCCGTCCTTGACTTGCAAGATTCTTACAGAACCCCGAAAGTGAGTTTGTAAATGATCATTAAGTCCTTCATTTTCAAGTTATTTTCTCACAATTTATGAAAGTAATTGTTTATTGTTTTGTTTATCTCAGTTGATGAACAAGATTGAAAATGACAAGGAGTTGATCAAGGGAAATTTGCCGAGCGATTTGCGGTAAATTGCTTGAAGATGCGTTTGTCATATTGAACGGGAATTGACCAACTATCGCGGAATTTTAACCAAATGTTCAAATGGATGCTTGAAGGTCAGTGCTCTAATAGTATTTTTCTTATCTAATATGTTATCTTTGGCATTAATTTGGGCTCTATGGTGGTTATATAAGATGCTAATTTCTTATGTAGATTGGTTGATGAATTATAATGGTAGTTATAATGGTGTACGTTGATATAATAAAAGTTCTCAGTGATTGCGTAAACTATTATTGGTGTTTACCAGTGTATTGTTTGATAAACATTAAGTAGTTTTTGAACATTTAATCCTTTTAAATTCGAAGTTTATGTCTCGATGTCGTCATTCATAAAATAAAATGCAAGAATCTAATTATCATGTTAAAATATAAACGATATGCAAATTTAGAGTTTGGTTTGGTTCATATATGTTTATCATGATAAATATATAGGCTGAACTATGTTTGGTGATTACCTATCATATATTTGGTAATCACCAAACTCATTAATGGTGATTACCTATCACTCCATCTACTTAGCATCGACATTATTGGTAATCACCAAAATAGTTTCGTAATTACCTTATGTACTGTATTCGAAGAGTGTTAGGTAATTATTATAACACTTTTGGTGATTACCAAACTATGTCAGTTGAACTTGTTTGTGTAATGAAAAGGTTTAGGCAATTACTAAAAAGGTTTTGGTGATTACTAAACAAATTCAGACTCACATAAACATTTGAAGTTTAGGTAATTACTAAAACTAAGTTGGTGATTACCAAACAAAGTCGACCAAACAAAAGTTTTTTTTAAGATTGTATGCGAGGATGCAATGTTATAAATTAGAGAAGTTTTAGCTTTGATCTTTGTTATTTGATTGTTTCTAATCTTATCATTTGATTGTTTATGAAGAACAAACCAGTAAACAGGTTGCCCAAAACTCAGATGGTGATGATGATGAAGATAATGATGAAGAATTCGGTGATGCCACCCTATGTCTAAGAGTGAGAAAGCGGCACGGATTACGCTAGTGAGGAGCGATGACGAGGAGTTGCAGCGGCCGACTCAACGAAAAGAAGTTGACATTTGCCAATCTACCTCGGGAGAGTAAGACACCCAAAAAGGGTAAGACACTAACAAAGAGTGATTGGAAGGTTACACCTAAATCCCAAAAAACACCTCGGCCCTAAAGAACTGAAAAGGGTAAGGCACAACAAAAGATTAAGAAAACTCAAAAGGAGAGGAGGGGTGTAATTGGTGCTTTGAGGAGATTGGTGATGTTGATGTTGAGTCCTTAGTTAAAAGCAACCCTATTCTCTCAATTAAGGGTGTTCAAGAGAAAGAAGGAAGTGAGAAAGACAGCGATGTGAAGGGGAAGGGAAAAAAGAGGCACCATAAAAGAAAGAACAGTGTCTATAAGAAGAAAGAGGAAGAAAAATAAGGAAGAGCGAAGACATAAAAAAAAGAAAAAGGTGGAACAAGAGAAGGTGGAGGAAGAGAAGAAGCATGAGGCAAGAAAAAAGAAAAAGGAGGATGAGAAGAAGGAAGAGAAGGAGGAAAAGAAGATTAAGGAGGAGGAAGATGAAGAAACGGAGAGGCGAGGCAAGAGGAGATGGGAAGAAGGACAAGAAAAATGAACCGGACAATGATGATGATAATGGGTCAGGAAAAGGCAATGGTGTAGGTGGGACTTCGTCTAAGAATAAGCCCGAGGAAAGCTCTGAGCCTCCTATGGAGCAAGGGGTGAGCCTAATCCTCCAGAAGACACTACCAAAGCACCAACTGAAGAGGACAAAGATAAAGACCCTACTTTGAAGGGAAAGAAAAACAAAAATCTTAAGGTACATTTTTCACTTTGATACTATTTGGTAATAACCTAAAAATGTTAAGGTAATAAGTAAAAATTAGTGATTCTATTTTGGTTATAACCTAAAGATGTTTAGGTGATGACTTAACATGACAGGAGCTGAGTTTTCACTTTCATATAATTTGGTAATTACCTAAAAATATTTTGGTACTTCCCAGACATGACTGATTTACCTTTCTTACTTGTTTGGGGATTACCTAAAGAGGTTTAGGTAATATTCAAACAGGGGCGATTCACCTTTGATCATTACCCAAACTTATTTAGGTAATAACTTAACATAGACAGACATACAGTTTTCACTATTTTCTTGTTTGGTGATTACCAAACAGGTTTAGGTAATAACTAAACATAACCGTTTCTTATTTACAAGTAATAAAAAAATCTTCATCAATGATTGCATTTAGGATAGGTGAAGTGGAATTTCAAGATCAGGATTTCCACAATCCGTCACGTATTGCACGGATTAGAAAAGACTCCGAAGGATATTGTGGAGTATGTGTTTGATGACATAAAGGACATGGAGTACGTTTTTGTGATAATTCTTTTATCAGTTTCTTTCTTTGCTTGTCATTACTATTTAATGTAAGGTGATTTTGTTTGTTTGGCAAGCAGTGAGTTATTAGTTGATTCTGAGTGGATCCAGGCCACACGTTCCGACCTCCGTACTCTATATCCTACAACGCTTGTCACGGAAACGGTATGGGCATCTATGTGACTCCATTAATTACACATAAACATAATAGTTAACTGATATTAAGCACACATGCAGGCTATCAATGTAGCTGGGGTTAGAGTGAGTGTGAAAAACCCATCTTCGTTCTACATCCCAACAACATTCCGAGTACGTTATTTATATAGAAAATGTTTTCATCTTTTATTTTCCTTATAATTTTAAATTATTTAGTATGTTTATTTTATTTACCTTACACTTTTTAATTATTTACTATGTGTTATTTTCGTTAAGTACATGGATCCGGCAAATTTTGATAAGAAAGAACAGGCTGATGGGAAGCAAGGACTATTGCCGTATAATCCACGTGTTAAGACGACCTACATGTCTACAGTACTTTCTCGATGCCGTCAGGTATACACTATGCACTCCTTAGACAAAAGATCTTTTCCTAATTTCTCTTTTAATAGGGTCCCGATATTTATGATGTAGTTTCTTGTTCCTCTTTGTGGTTCTTGGGACCCAAATCATTGGTTCCTAATTATTATCTCATTGCCGCAATGTTGTACATACTTCTTTGATTCGGATCATGGGGCAAATTCTAAAAAGCGATTTAAGTATGCCGGGGAACATGTCTAACTTCGAAACAAATCTTATTAGTACTTTATACGAAGGGTTAATATTTTGAGTCGCTTAAATTTTTTAAAATTTGACCAACGTAGGTGAAGAAGTTGTCCGAATTTACGTCGTTGGAAAGAAGGATGCATACCGCGAGAAGATCGATGATATGCCTACTTGGCCACTGAAATCTGTGTGTATTCCAATTCAGGAAAATGGGTAATTTTCCAATAACATATTGGTCATTTATAACTTTAAAAATTCTTATCTTAGTGTGCTACTGTGAACATAGTGATCTTGGATTTAAGATATCATGTTAATTAATTGTTAAATCATTGTCAGATATGATTGTGGGATGTATGTCATTAAGCTGCTGGAGACAAAGGAATTTGGAGGTTGGAACAACCCTCAGCATTTTAAGGTAGTGGTATGGGGTTATTTGGTAATTACCATAACATGTTTAATTAATACCAAAAACATCTACAACTTTTATTTGGTTTTCTTGCAGTCTTAGGTAATGACCTATAGTTTTTCCGTCATTACCTAGCACCAATTTGTTTTTCATAAAAGGTGTTTCATTAACTTGGTCTTTGTTGTCTTAATGTAAGATATGGACAGTGCCGCATCGACACCTTGGTCGATGCCATTTCGTTGGGAGCATAATACTCTCAAGGATGAGGTTGTGGCCAAGGCATTATGTCCCTAAAAAACTATTTTAGTGGTTGTGCTTTGGATAATATTTATGAACTTCACTTTCTGATTTGGATAATTTTTATTTATAAGACATATGTTTGGATATTATTTCACTTTTCCATGTATTTTGTTTATGACTATGATGTTTAATGTAATATCCTAACACTGATGGGATGTTAGTTTAGTATATAATATGGATGTTTTAGTGTGCATAATGCATGTGGTGGATAATGTATTCATGATTTGAAACAAACATTTTATAAGCAAAAAAATAACCCTCAAATACTTCGAAAACTTTAGGTAATTACTATAAGGGGTTCCAGTAATTACCAAAGCTGAACAGAAACTAAGAGAAGTCTCAAAACCGTCAATTCTAAAGTATATTAAAATAAACAATTGAAATCAACAATCCTAAGTACAAATTAATCAATATGATATAAATGTGTTAATCCAAATAAGCCAAAGTAGGTTTGGTAACGCCCAAAATAGTTTTGGTAATTACCTAAAAGCATATGATATGGGGTTAATTTGGGCTTTTTAGTACAAGGCTGGACAATGGGGACCAAAACTCAAGTCAATGGGGTTTGGTGAGGTATTGGGCCTAATGGACCCAGTGGCATGATTGTTCAATCCCCATAGGATTGCTTTGATGAGTAATGGGAATGGATTGTGATTGGATATGTTTGGTAATGCCCAAAGCATGTTTGGTAATTACCTAAAAGCCACATAATTTTAATTAAACATAAAGGGACAAATTATAGCATAGAATGTTTAGGTAATGACTATAGTCAAAGTTGGTAATTACCAAAAACTTTTACATTTAAACTATTTAATTTGATCTACTAAAGGACATTGATCTATTTACACAAAAAATGCACAGAGTGGACCATCAAAAGTTTAGGTAATGACCATATTTAAGTGAGGTAATTACCTAAACTTTTACATTAGAAGTAAATTCTTTGATCTACTAAGTTAGATTGTCATATTTCTACAAAAATACGTACACCAAGTCGAACGACAAAACAATACCAAGGCATTGATCTATTTACGCGCATTGCAAACAAACTTAGCGCGACAATATCGAGCTATATCAGTTTGGTTATGTTTGCTTCAAAAAATATTGGCTAAAGCGCGTAAATGTTTAACACACATTGCTTCCATCTGCACAAAAAGCTACACAAGTTAATACAATAACATCATGCAACAAATTCAAATATATACATTAACACTTCGTATATATTATAGTCACATAATATGAGGCCATTCCCCAAGTCGATTATTATTATAGGTAATGCCCAAAATGGTTAGGTGATGACCTAAAATTTTTGGTAACACCCTAAGCTAATTAGGTGATTACCTAACATGCAAAGTGGTCATGTTAGGTCATGACCAAAATATCTTTAGTAATTACCTAAACCCTGCAAAGAACACGCACAAAAAACCAATGACATTCCACTACAATTCCAATCCCGTTAACATAAACATTTTTATCAATGAACCCTTCATGTCATCAAAGTCATTTAATTCAATCATTTGAAAGCAAAAGAAAAAGGAAAAAAATACAACGTTTTAGCCCGATGCAATCTTATCATTTAAACCACATAAAATCTCATGGATTAGGTTATCAATAACCCACATCTTAACCATAAAATTCCCTCATCATATATGTTATTGTCACATGATTTGAGGCCATTGTCGAAGATAATTATTATTTTAGGTGATGACCTAAAAAGTTTGGTAATAACCTAATCTAATTAGGAGATTACCTAACATGTATAGTGGTCATGTTAGGTCATGACCAAAATATCTTTAGTAATTACCTAAACCCAAAGCAGAACATGCACAAAAAACCGGTGACATTCCACTACAATGGAGAGGATTATTTTTAGAGATTCTTCTACCATTCCAATCCACTGTTAACATAAACATTTATATCAATGAACCTTTCATGTCATCAAAGTCATTCAATTCAATCATTTGAAAACAAAAGAAAAAGGAAAAAATGTAACGTTTTACCCCGATGCAATCTTATCATATAAACCACTAAAAACCTCATGGATTAAGTTATCAATAACCCACATCTTAACCATATAATTCCCCCATCATATATGTTATAATCACATGATTTGAGGACATTGTCAAAGAAAATTATTATTTTAGGTAACGCCTTAACATGGTTTAGGTAATGACCTAGAAGTTTTGGTAATCTCCTAATCTAATTAGGTGATTACCTAACATATGTAGTGGTTGTATTAGGTCATGACCAAAATATCTTTAGTAATGACCTAAACTATGCAGTAAGTTGCATAAAAAACAAGTGACATTCCACTACAGTGGCGAGGATTCTTTTTAGAGATTGTTCGACCATTTCAATCCGTTGTTCATATAAACATTCTATCGATGAACCTTTCATATCACCAAAGTCATTCAATTCAATCATTTTAAAGCAAAAAAAAAAGGAAAAAAAGCAACGTTTTATCCCAATCCTATCTTTTCATATAAACCACTTTAAACCTCATGGATTAAGTTATCAATAACCCACATGTTAACCATATAATTCCCTCATCATATATGTTATAGTCACATGATTTGAGGCCATTGCCCAAGACAATTATTATTTTAGGTAATGCCCTAAAATAGTTTACGTAATGACCTAAAAGGTTTGGTAATATCCTAATCTAATTAGGTGATTACCTTACATATATAATGGTTATGTCTGGTCATGACCAAAATATCTTTAGTAAATACCTAAACCCCGCATTAACTTGCACAAAAACAATTGACATTCCACTACAATGAAGAGGATTCTTTTGAGAGATTGTTTGACCATTTCAATCCACTGTTCACATAAACATTCGATCGATGAACCTTTCATATCACGAAAGTCATTCAATTCAATCATTTGAAAGCGAAAGAAAAAAGGAAAAAATGCAACGTTTTAGCCCAATGCAATCTTATCATTTAAACCATAAAAAATCTCATGGATTAGGTTATCAATAACCCACATCTTAACCATACAATTCCCTCATCATATATGTTATTGTCACCTGATTTGAGGCCATTGCCCAAGACAATTATTATTTTAGGTAATGACCTAAAATGGTTTAGGTAATGACTTAAATATTTTGGTAATATTCTAATCTAATTAGGTGATTACCTAACAAATATAGTGGTTATGTTAGGTCATGACCAAAATATCTTTAGTAATTACCTAAATCCTGCAGTAACTTGCATGAAAAACAAGTGACATTCCACTATAAGGACGAGGATTCTTTTTAGAGATTGTTCGACCATTTCAATCCCGTTTCACATAAACATTCTATCGATGAACCTTTCATATTACCAAAGTCATTCAATTCAATCATTTTAAAGCAAATGAAAAAGGAAAAAATACAACGTTTTAGCCCGATGCAATCTTATCATATAAACCACTTAAAACCTCATGGATTAAGTTATCAATAACCCACATCTTAACCATATAATTCCCCCATCATATATGTTATAGTCACATGATTTGAGGCCATTGTCCAAGACAATTATTATTTTAGGTAATGCCCTAAAATGGTTTAGGTAATAACCTAAAAGTTTTGGTAATATCCTAATCTAATTAGGTGATTACCTAACATATGTAGTGGTTGTATTAGGTCATGACCAAAATATCTATAGTAATTACCTAAACCATTCATTAACTTGCACAAAAAACAAGTGACATTCCACTACAATGGAGATGATTCTTTTTAGAGATTGTTCGACCATTTCAATCCGCTGTTCACATAAATATTCTATCGATGAACCTTTTATATCACCAAAGTCATTCAATTCTATCATTTGAAAAAAGAAAAAGGAAAAAAAATGCAACGTTTTAGCCCAATACAATCTTATCATATAAACCACTTAAAACCTCACGGATTAAGTTATCAATAACCCACATCTTAACCATACAATTCCCAGATCATATATGTTATAGTCACATGATTTGAGGACATTAACCAAGAAAATTATTATTTTAGGTAATGCCCTAAAATAGTTTAGGTAATAACCTAAAAGGTTTGGTAATATCCTAATCTAATTAGATGATTACCTCACATATATAGTGGTTTTGTTAGGTCATGACCTAAATATCTTTAGTAATTACCTAAACCCTGCATTAACTTGCACAAAAAACAATTGACATTCCAATTCAATGAAGAGGATTCTTTTGAAAGATTGTTCGACCATTTCAATCCGCTGTTCACATAAACATTCGATCGATGAACCTTTTATATCACCAAAGTCATTAAGTCAATCATTTTAAAGCAAAAGAAAAAGGAAAAAAATGCAACGTTTTAATCCGATGCAATCTTATCATATAAACCACTTAAAACCTCATGGATTAAGTTATCAATAACCCACATCTTAACCATATAATTCCCCCATAATATATGTTATAGTCACATGATTTAAGGCCATTGTCCAAGATAATTATTATTTTAGGTAATGCCTTAAAATGGTTAAGGTAATGACCTAAAAGTTTTATTAATATGTGAACATATTGCTGCGGTTTCTGGGAAAATCCGCAGCAATATTAGTATTTTATATCAGAATAATACAGCATATTGCTGCGGTTTCTAGGGAAAACCGCAGCAATATGCTGCATTTAATAATAAAAAATACGCATATTGCTGCGGTTTCTTCTCAAAACCGCAGCAATAAACGCTGGGCAGGTAAAGAAAAACTTTTTTTTTTAAAATTTCTCGAGGCGTAAATTTTTTGTGGTTATAATACCATTATAATATGTTACATAGCTACAACAATCCACTGTTACAAACACCCAATACAAAAGAGAGACTAAAAAATTTAAAAATTGAAATGAAAAGACTAAGAAACAAATTAAAACTAAAAACGTAAGAAACTACAAAATTAAGAAGTCAGAATGAAAAAACTAAGAAACCTAAAAATCGAAAATCGAAAATCGAAAAAAAAAATCGAAAAAACTACATCACTACACTCGTAATGAAACTGTAACTACAAAATTAAGAAACTGTAATTAAAAAACTACAAAAAAAGCAGAATAATATATTACAAATAAAAATATGAAAATCGAAAAAAAAAAAAAAACAAACATCACCAAACCGTCAACGCTCATCTTCAAAACCTGAGGAAAACAAACGTCAAAACAGTCAAACGGT
The DNA here is from genome assembly GCA_947648045.1 of Beta corolliflora. NCBI lineage: Eukaryota > Viridiplantae > Streptophyta > Magnoliopsida > Caryophyllales > Amaranthaceae > Beta > Beta corolliflora. The sequence continues at coordinate 1,435,078 of CANSZD010003990.1, forward strand.
CGGTGACGCTTCGAACGGTCGATGAAGGAGAAGCACGGTCGACGAAGAGGAGTCGAGCGAATGAGGAGTCGAGCGAACGAGGAGTCGAGCGACGAAGGAGGAGTTGAGCGACGAAGGAGCGACGAACGGCCGACGAAGGAGCATCACAGCCGACGAAGGAGCATCACAGCCGGCGAACGAGCATCATAGCCGACGAACGAGGAGTCGAGCGACGAACAAGGAGTCGAGCGACGAAGGAGGAGTCTATTGCTGGCGAAGGATGGCCGGTGAAGGAGGAAGGATGAGAAGTTAGGATGAGAGAGGAAGAGGAGAGAGAGGAAGAGGAGAGTAGGAAGAGGAAGAGGAACGGTCAAAATGAGTCTAAGAAGACTCAAGAAAAACGGTTGGGTGTTTAAGAAGACTCAAGAAAAACCCTAATTTGGGTCGCGCGCCTTATTTTATGAAAAAGAAGAGTCTATTGCTGCGGGTGTTTAAAGGAACCGCAGCAATAGTCTTATGAAATTAATGGCGATATTAAAATATTATTTTTAAATATTATTTTAATATATTCACGCGGTTCTTGCCGTGAAACCGGCAAAGAATATGTCTGGTCAAAAAGTCAATTTTTTTCAAAAATTTACCGTTGAAAGCAAATTGCTGCGGTTTTTGGCCGAAACCGCAGCAATATGGTTATTTTATGTTTTTCCTTTTCTTTTTACGTGATACATTGCTGCGTATGGGTAAAACCGCAGCAATATCACCGCAGCAATAAGCAATTATTCTACTAGTGAACCCACCTCTTAACCGTACAATTCCTTCATCATATATATTATAGTCACATGATTTGAGGCCATTACCCAAGAAAACAATTATTATATTAGGTAATGCCCTAAAATGGTTTAGGTAATGACCTAAAAGGTTTGGTAATATCCTAATCTAATTAGGTGATTACCTAACATATATAGTTGTTATGTTAGGTCATGACCAAAATATCTTTAGTAATTACCTAAACCCTGCTTTAACTTGCACAAAAAACAATTCACATTCCACTACCATGAGGATGATTCTTTTGAGAGATTGTTCGACCATTTGAATCCGCTGTTCACAGAAACATTCTATCGATGAACCTTTCATATCACGAAAGTCATTCAATTCTATCATTTGAAAAAAGAAAAAGGAAAAAAAATGCAACGTTTTAGCCCAATACAATCTTATCATATAAACCACTTAAAACCTCACGGATTAAGTTATCAATAACCCACATCTTAACCATACAATTCCCAGATCATATATGTTATAGTCACATGATTTGAGGACATTAACCAAGAAAATTATTATTTTAGGTAATGCCCTAAAATAGTTTAGGTAATAACCTAAAAGGTTTGGTAATATCCTAATCTAATTAGATGATTACCTCACATATATAGTGGTTTTGTTAGGTCATGACCTAAATATCTTTAGTAATTACCTAAACCCTGCATTAACTTGCACAAAAAACAATTGACATTCCAATTCAATGAAGAGGATTCTTTTGAAAGATTGTTCGACCATTTCAATCCGCTGTTCACATAAACATTCGATCGATGAACCTTTTATATCACCAAAGTCATTAAGTCAATCATTTTAAAGCAAAAGAAAAAGGAAAAAAATGCAACGTTTTAATCCGATGCAATCTTATCATATAAACCACTTAAAACCTCATGGATTAAGTTATCAATAACCCACATCTTAACCATATAATTCCCCCATAATATATGTTATAGTCACATGATTTAAGGCCATTGTCCAAGATAATTATTATTTTAGGTAATGCCTTAAAATGGTTAAGGTAATGACCTAAAAGTTTTATTAATATGTGAACATATTTTTCGCGGTTTTCGGGAAAATCCAGCAAGAATATTAGTATTTTATATCGAATAATAGACATATTCTTTGCGGTTTAGGGAAAACCGCAAAGAATATGCCGCATTTAATAATAAAAATACGCATATTGCTGCGGTTTCTTCTCAAAACCGGCAAAGAATAAACGCCAGCGGTGTAAAGAAAAACTTTTTTTTTAAAATTTCTCGAGGCGTAAATTTTTGTGGTTATAATACCATTATAATATGTTACATAGCTACAACAATCCTTGTTACAAACACCCAATACAAAAGAGAGACTAAAAAATTTAAAAATTGAAATGAAAAGACTAAGAAACAAATTAAAACTAAAAACGTAAGAAACTACAAAATTAAGAAGCTGTAATGAAAAAACTAAGAAACCTAAAAAATCCGAAAATCAAAATCAGATCAAAAAAAATCTGAAAAAACTACATCACTACACTCGTAATGAAACCGTAACTACAAAATTTAGAAACCGTAATTAAAAAACTACAAAAAACGAGAATAATATATTACAAATAAAAATATGAAAATCGAAAAAAAAAAAAAAACAAACATCACCAAACCGTCAACGCTCATCTTCAAAAACCCGAGGAAAACAAACGTCAAACAGTCAAACGGTCGGTGTGACGCTTCGAACGGTCGATGAAGGAGAAGCACGGTCGACGAAGAGGAGTCAAGCGAATGAGGAGTCGAGCGAACGAGGAGTCGAGCGACGAAGGAGGAGTTGAGCGACGAAGGAGCGACGAACGGCCGACGAAGGAGCATCACGACCGACGAAGGAGCATCACGCGCCGGCGAACGAGCATCATAGCCGATTTAACGAGGAGTCGAGCGACGAACAAGGAGTCGAGCGACGAAGGAGGAGTCTATTGCTGGCGAAGGATGGCCGGTGAAGGAGGAAGGATGAGAAGTTAGGATGAGAGAGGAAGAGGAGAGAGAGGAAGAGGAGAGTAGGAAGAGGAAGAGGAACGGTCAAAATGAGTCTAAGAAGACTCAAGAAAAACGGTTGGGTGTTTAAGAAGACTCAAGAAAAACCCTAATTTGGGTCGCGCGCCTTATTTTATGAAAAGAAGAGTCTATTTTTGCGGGTGTTTAAAGGAACCGCAGCAAAGAATAGTCTTATGAAATTAATGGCGATATTAAAATATTATTTTTAAATATTATTTTAATATATTCTTGCGGTTCTTGCCGTAAACCGCAAAGAATATGTTCTGTCAAAAAGTCAATTTTTTTTCAAAAATTTACCGTTGAAAGCAAATTCTTTGCGGTTTTGGCCGAAACCGCAAAGAATATGGTTATTTTATGTTTTTCCTTTTCTTTTTACGTGATACATTGCTGCGTATGGGTAAAACCGCAGCAATATCACCGCAGCAATAAGCAATTATTCTACTAGTGAACCCACCTCTTAACCGTACAATTCCTTCATCATATATATTATAGTCACATGATTTGAGGCCATTACCCAAGAAAACAATTATTATATTAGGTAATGCCCTAAAATGGTTTAGGTAATGACCTAAAAGGTTTGGTAATATCCTAATCTAATTAGGTGATTACCTAACATATATAGTTGTTATGTTAGGTCATGACCAAAATATCTTTAGTAATTACCTAAACCCTGCTTTAACTTGCACAAAAAACAATTCACATTCCACTACCATGAGGATGATTCTTTTGAGAGATTGTTCGACCATTTGAATCCGCTGTTCACAGAAACATTCTATCGATGAACCTTTCATATCACGAAAGTCATTCAATTCAATCATTTGAAAGCAAAATAAAAAGGAAAAAATGCAACGTTTTAGCCCGATGCAATCTTATCATTTAAACCACATAAAATCTCATAGATTAGGTTATCAATAACCCACATCTTAACCATAAAATCCCTCATCATATATGTTATAGTCAAATGATTTGAGGCTACTACCCAAGAAAATTATTATTTTAGGTAATGCCCTAAAATAGTTTAGGTAATGACCTAAAAGATTTGGTAATATCCTAATCTAATTAGGTGATTACCTAACATATATAGTGGTTATGTTAGGTCATGGCCAAAATATCTTAAGTAATTACTTAAACCCTGGATTAACTTGCACAAAAAACAATTGACATTCCACTACAATGAAGATGATTCTTTTGAGAGATTGTTCGACCATTTCAATCCGCTGTTCACATAAACATTCGATCCATGAACCTTTCATATCACCAAAGTCATTAATTGAATCATTTTAAAGCAAAAGAAAAAGGAAAAAAATGCAACGTTTTACTCCGATGCAATCTTATCATATAAACCACTTAAAACCTCATGGATTAAGTTATCAATAACCCACATCTTAACCATATAATTCCCCCCATCATATATTTTATAGTTACATGATTTGAGGCCATTGTCCAAGACAATTATTATTTTAGGTAATGCCTTAAAATGGTTTAGGTAATGACCTAAAGGTTTTAGTAATATCCAAATGTAATTAGGTGATTATCTAACATATGTAGTGGTTGTATTAGGTCATGACCAAAATATATTTAGTAATTACCTAAACCATGCATTAACTTGCACAAAAAACAAGTGACATTCCACTACAATGGAGAGGATTCTTTTTACAGATTGACCGACCATTTCAATCCGCTGTTCACATAAACATTCGATCGATGAACCTTTCATATCACGAAAGACATTCAATGCTATCATTTGAAAGCAAAATAAAAAGGAAAAAATGCAACGTTTTAGCCCGATGCAATCTTATCATATAAACCACTTAAAACCTCATGGATTAAGTTATCAAAAACCCACATCTTAACCATATAATTCCCCCATAATATATGTTATAGTCACATGATTTGAGGTCATTGCCCAAGATAATTATTATTTTAGGTAATGCCTTAAAATGGTTTAGGTAATGACCTAAAAGTTTTGGTAATATCCTAATCTAATTAGGTGATTACCTAACTTATGCAGTGGTTGTATTAGGTCATGACCAAAATATCAATAGTGATTACCTAAACTCTGCATTAACTTGCATAAAAAATAAGTGACATTCCACTACAATGTAGAGGATTCTTTTTAGAGATTGTTCGACCATTTCAATCCGCTGTTCACATAAACATTCTATCGATGAACCTTTTATATCACCAAAGTCATTCAATTCTATCATTTGAAAGCAAAAGAAAAAGGAAAAAAATGCAACGTTTTAGCCCGATGTAATCTTATCATATAAACCACTTAAAACCTCACGGATTAAGTTATCAATAACCCACATCTTAACCATACAATCCCCTCATCATATATGTTATAGTCAGATGATTTGAGGCCATTACCCAAGAAAATTATTATTTTAGGTAATGCCCTAAATTGGTTTAGGTAATGACCTAAAATATTTGGTAATATCATAATCTAATTGGGTGATTACCTAACATATATAGTGCTTATGTTATGTCATGACCAAAATATCGTTAGTAATTAACTAATCCCTGCATTAACTTACACAAAAAAATAATTGAAATTCCACTACAACGGAGAGGATTCTTTTGAGAGATTGTTCGACCATTTCAATCCGTTGTTCACATAAACATTCGATCGATGAACCTTTCATATCACGAAAGTCATTCAATTCAATCATTTGAAAGCAAAAGAAAAAGGAAAAAATGCAACGTTTTAGCCCGATGCAATCTTATCATTTAAACCACATAAAATGTCATAGATTAGGTTATCAATAACCCACATCTTAACCATACAATTCCCTCATCATATATATGTTATATTCACATGATTTGAGGTCATTGCCCAAGACAATTATTATTTTAGGTAATGCCCTTAAATTGTTTAGGTAATGACCTAAAAGTTTTGGTAATATCCTAATCTAATTAGGTGATTACCTAACATATATAGTGGTTATGTTAGGTAATGACCAAAATATCTTTAGTAATTACCTAAACCCCGTGCAAACTTGCCAAAAAAACCAAATGACATTCCACCGCAATGTAGGTCCCGAAAATGCCGCAAATTTGTTTCATCTAATTGCTAAACTAAAGTATGATCTTTGCATCAAATACAACCCAATAAAAGTATGAAGTGCATTGATTTATTGCAATTATCTCACACATCTTAATTTTATTTTTGGTCATGTCCGAAATATGTTTAGTAATTACCAATATTTATTTATGTTTGGTCATGTCCAAAATATCTTTAGATATTACCAAATCACTGCATTAACTTAGACAGAAAACCAGCTCAACCTCCCATGGAGGTCGCGAAAAATCTGATTTTTTTTATTGCATCATAGCTAAACCAAAGTATGAACTACTCAAATGTAACCACAAATTATCGCATAAAAGTGTGATGTGCATTGTTTTAGAGCAATTTAATCACCAATACCGCATTTTATTTTCCCTAAAACCCTAGATTTTTTTTGGGGAAAATTTTCATAAATTGCAAGTTTTATCTTACTCAAACACACAAATGAAGATAGAAAATCATTAATTCGTTACTATATGAAAAATATTCAAGTCAACTTACATCCATTTCATCTACGGGTGAAGAGTTTAGATCGAAATCCATGGAGGTGAAGTTCAACAATGGAGGTGAGGGTTTGGTGCGAAATGGAGGTGAAGAATAGGTCGAAATGGAGGAAGAAGATGGAAGATAGGGTCGAAATTGAGGGAGAAGGTGGAAGAATGGGTCGAATTTGGGAGGAATTCGGTTGAGAATGGTGGAAGAGGAAATGTTCTTGAATTTTTGGTGAAGAACACCAAGAACACCAAGAACAAGGAGGAGAGAGAAAATGGGTACTAAAAAATTTTGCTCAAAATTTTTTTTCCAAACATGAATTATCGATTGGAAGGTGCAAAAAAATTTCGGATTTTTTCAAAAAAAAGATTTAATTTTTTTCGATTTTAAATTAATTTCATAAGTTTTGGTAAATAAACAAAATCAAAAGAAAATAGTTTTGGCAATTAAAAGAAATGGGGCTCCACTAACAAGAATGTGTGGGTCACATTCATTTGGCTCTATGGTCATGTTTTTGTAAGACCATGTTAGAATCATCTGTTTAACCTTATATATCACCGAGCACTAGTCCGTTATCTTTTTTTTTCTCAAGGAGCATCATTTATGGAAAATATAAGAAAATCTGAAAAGTTGAGTGAAAATTCACAAACAATTAACCACATTGATAATCATATAAAAAACCATAAAAATGATGTAAACATCAAAATTGAGAGAGAATTTAGTTTTTAGAATACCTTAGGACAACATTTTTCGCAAACACATGAATGCTCGGCTGAAGACCCGTGGAAAAGCTGGAGTTTGCGACCTCCCCGGCCCTTCACTTGGGACATGAATAGCTCCATTCTCTTGTCGTCAACTTCACTACCAACCGTAGCACACAAATTGCAAAAGAAGACAACTTAGAAATGATCAAAAACCCTTAATCATAGGAATCACATGTAGCACACAAATTTTCACGTTACAATCATAAAATCAATCAATTGAGAAACCGAAATTCATGTTCAAGCAAATGCTAGGCTTAATAAATTAGCATAATTCTTACCGATAAATTGAATCACAGGAATCAAACACGAGAGATCAAAATTGGCGAGAAAGAATTAGGAAAGAGTGAATGATTAAATTTGGAACCAATGTGATTTGATGAAAATATGGGCGAAGATAGCTAGACTCAAACCCCGAATGACAAACACACGAAAACCATAACTCCATCACAAGCAAATCTCTCAAATAACTAATCCAATCCAATAACCCGTAAATTAAATAACCAAATCCAAGTGAAAATCACACTCTAGAAACCCTAAAATCTATCGTCAACAACACCTCCTAGAACATATAACTAGCAAATTCAGCTTTTAAAAAGAAGAAAAAAGTCTTTAAAGTATCAATAAACACCAACAACAAACCAAAACCATCCTAAATTGGAATTCTAGGGCAATACAAAGGCAGCAAAATCACGACATTAGTTTAATCGCGAATAACTCTATTTGAACTCGTAAACCGTAATACGAATTTGAACAATGTAAAATTCTTAAAACAAAATTGTGGAGAAAAACTAACTTTGTTTCGAGACGAGTTTCAGATTCGATAATAATACCCCAAAGAAATTCAATTATCAACATCGATCATCCTTGCGAGTGTGTTCACATCGATCGGTTTCTTGACGTTAGCAAAGATAGGAATCATGATTCCGGCGATAAGCTCCGATTACCCCGATGAAATTCCGGCGAAGAAATATTCAATTCCGAGTAAAAATTTTGCACCTCAATTTATACATGAACAAGATCGAGTGATAAAATTAGAGGAGTAGAAGATGAAATAAATTCTAAGGAAATTTATGGATTCAGGGGAAGAGATAAGACGAGAGAGATGGAAGAGGATTGAGGACTGATGAAGGATGATGGGAGGGTGAGACTATCAGTGAGGAACGAGGGATGGGAGGAAAGACCGAAAAAGAGGGAGGGTTTAGGGTGAAAAAAGGAGAAT